>WYDI02018024.1:0-56449 GCA_009867235.2 Psittacus erithacus | reverse complement strand
CAGAGCCTTGGGTGACATGGTTTAGTGGGAGGTGTCCCTGCCCATGGCAGGGGGGTTGGAACTTGATGATCTTAAGGCCCTTTCCAACCCTAGCTATTCTATGATTCTATGATTCTGTTTCTGTAATCCTCATTGAAATTAAATAAAGAAGAATTTTGCGATTCACTTCAGAACAGTCCTTTGTTCAAGCCAGTGTTACTTCATAATTGAAGCTATGTGTCTGAGTTGTATTACAATCTTTTTTTTTATACTAAGGGATCACTCATGCATCTGCTGCTTGGGGTTTGGTTCTTCAGCTGTGTTTTGGCAGAGCATAATGTCAATAGCAAGTAAAAAGATGATGTCATTATGCTAGGATTATCGACTTGGAAGTTAATTGAATACATTGCTTTCATAGAAAACACTAAGTGATCCAAGGCAAAAATTTTATGTCCCTTATCATTAAAAAAAAAAGTGTTCTCAGACCAATGAGACCAGCTGTTCCTATGCATCCAGCTGCTCCCCACCCTGACTTGCATATTTTATATATCCCAAAAGGCGTTTAAAACCTGCAGCATCACTATAGAGTTTATTGCACTATTAACTTAAAAACTGCATCAACTCTTGTGTAGTAGTTATGTGAAAATTTACTGTGGATGGGTTATTGTTGCAGGAAAAGAGAGTATTGCTCTCCTTTGCTAATATTCTAGGAATGATAAACACAACTTCATTTATTTTTGGTAAGCAAAATATTAATAAAAGTTGTTTGGGTTTTTTTTCATTCATAAGATACTTGCATGGCTTCCATCTGTAACCAAGCTTCCCAATGCAACTGCAAAATGAAGGAATTAACACTGAACACAGAATCTTTCCAGCATTACTGGGCACTTAGGCAGAGTCATATAAACAAAAACCTTTCTTCAGTGTCTGGTCAGCCATGCTAGATAAAGCAGAAGAAAGATACATGAAAACATGTCTTACCCCCTCTTATTTCTCTTTAGATATTTGAAATCTGTGTGGATGACAACAGAGAATTAGAATCCTGGTTTTCTGCAGACACTGGGTCTGAAAATGCTTGTAGATGAGGAAACAGGAAATTACCAACTTTAAGCCAGAAAGAAATGAAGTTTGCATCGAAAATATTCTGTGGTGGTAAGTCTCACACCCTCATCAAGGAGTGTGGCACTACCATAGTCCCAATGCAAATAGGCTCAAGCAAGTTTAAAAAAAGGATGATTTTTTTTTTTTCTGAGATGTTCCAAACTAATATTGATTTATTCAAGCACAATAGATGTTATTTCCCCTACAACATCAGGGAAAAGGTACCAGGAAGAGCAAAGCACATGTAAAAGGATCATACAGCTCCGACAGTCGATGTAGCAATATTCTTGATGATAATAACTTTTGTGTGTTTTTTTCCTAATATATTTCTTTTTCTTTCCATACTCTTTGGGCAGCATTCATGGTATAATCATTATAGTTTAAACTTTGTCCTTTGCAGGTACAGTATCTGGCTTTCAAAGAAAGACGCACGCTAATCCATGTTGTGAAGCAAAGGGCAGGACTTAGTCCTGCAGTGCCACCCTGATTAATGACTTGATTGGCATTTCTTTTTGTACTCAGTGGGAGTGGTAGATTTTGAATTGGACATTGGATTCCCATAAAGTGTTGTATTTATTTTATATTTGCAAGACTGATCACAGACCTGGCTAGCTGCCCTGAAAGAACAGGCCTCTGCAGCAACACCCAAGTGGTTGCACTTTAAACTTGAAAGGGTAGAGTTTTACAGAAATAACTACCTTCATTGCATTACTCTGGAAAGGTGTTTTCAGGGATTTTTTTCTTTCGTTTATAAATAGATACGGCATGAATTCAAAGCTCATTATTAATGTTTCTATAGTCCCAAATGGGATGTGCTTCAGCTTCTTTCACTCTCTCTTTCTTTTCTTGGCTTTTGCTGTTGTTTAGCACTTCTTTAGAAACTAGCAAATATATTAAAACATAGTAATGCGTGTGTGGAAAGTAAATGTTTCTCTTGTTAAACTCAAAATTCACACTCAGAATCCTAAGTTTTAAGTAGTGTAACTTTTGAACTTAGAGCATCTATGGTAGGTAAATATTACATTATTATTAGTGTAGGTGTGATTTATTGATCATCACCATCATAGCTACTATACAGCTACCTGTGCAACCTCCAGCATAAGGTATTATACAATCATGCCATTCCTGCATTAAGCATACACATTTTGTATGCCATGTTGTCTGTGAGCCCCTTTGAACTTAGGGTCTAGGGCATGACTCATGTGAGCTTCTGCTTGATGCCGTCTCCATGAACTGGTCACTTCACGTCCTGGTACTATAGAGAACATGCTATCAGGTCCTAGCAGTATCACAGAATCATAGAATAGTTAGAGTTGGAAAGGTCCTTAAGATCATCAGGTTCCAACCCCCCTGCCATGGGCAGGGACACCTCCCACTAAACCCAAGGCTCTGTCCAACCTGGCCTTGAACACCGCCAGGGATGGAGCATTCACAACCTCCTTGGCCAACCCATTCCAGTGCCTCACCACCCTTACAGTAAAGAACTTCCTCCTTATATCCAATCTAAACACATGGTAAGAGTGACCCAGTGGTTCACGCTCTACTTCTCTTTCTACAGAGACAAACCAAATTTGGCAGAGGGCAAATATTCATATGTGACAGGCAAGATACTGGTATCAAGTAGCACTATACATCTAAAAGTATTCTCAGTACCAACATCAGATGTCAATGTTGTCATGGCATTCACAATTCAGCACTTATGCCCTATGCTGCCCTATATGAGCTGCTGCAGGTGAACCTGATGCAACTCTTCCTTCCTTTATTCCTCTGGCTCCTGGTCAAATAACCTGGTAGTATTTTTCCTTTCTCAGCAAAAAACTGGCAATGTGGCAGGCTTAGTCTGGGGCTGTAGGGAGGCCCTACTGAAGGCAGGTCTATACCAAGGTGGGAAGCCCTTCATCTGGGCCAGAATCAATTAGGTCCAGATGGCTCCTGTAGATCACATTAGCAAGGAAACAGGATAATAGCCAGTGTAGAAAAAAATACTGCCCCACCTTACACAAACACCCTCTGAATTTCTGTTTTCTAAAGTGTCAATAGGAGTGTGATGGTACTATAATCCTGACAGTTTTGGCATATGCCTCACATACGATTTGACATCATTGTCACCAGAAACTTTCCCCCCTTGTTGTATATTCTGGAACAGCAATGGACCATGCAGGCACAATCCAGTAGCAAACAACTGCTTTCTAATCAATCCACAAGGCTACAGCTAAATTTTTAAGGAATATTTAATGGGAATCTAAACTGGAACTGAATTCTAAATTCTGGTCTTCCAGAAAGTGATGAATAAAAGAGAAAGGAGAGATGCAATTCAGAAAATATTTTATTGAGTACAATACCATTTAATTGTAGACTTTTGTCAAAGGTCTACTTTATAAAACACAATCAACCTCTCTGAGGTTGAATACAGCTTGGGCAGGTGCACAAGGAGTGGGAGAGAGAGGGGCAGCATCTGCAAATTTTCATGCAAGCAGCATAATATGGGATATTTGCATCCAGATGGTACCTTGTCATTGTGCCCAAGTTTGCACCATCTCACCAGAAAAAAAATTAATGAATCTACATTTAAATTTTATAAAGGACTGTAACAATCAGTTACAAGTTCAAATTTACAGGGTGCTGCCACTGCACATTCAACAGCTAAACTCAAGATCATAAAATCAGAATTGGGTGCTCAGAATGAAAGTACCACATAATGCCTTGTGTGGAAACAAGATTAACTCTAAACTCCAGAAACTGATGGCTAACAAGACATCATAACTACTGTAGACAAGAAGAACTGTAATTTTTACCAATGTACTAACATCTACTTTCCATTTTTAGCAGAGGGAAGATGATAAAAATTCCTGGAGTTGGGGTTAATCCTAGAACACATAAATCTAATCAAGATTTGGCATCATGGTTGTTAGAAGGAGATTAGATGAAGAGTAAACCATGGGCATTTTCAGTTGCATGAAGCCCCTGCTCAACTCAGAAAACAGCCTTAAATGGGGTAAAGTGTGGTAATATTTGTATGAATGAAGCTGCTGCTTACTGGAATGCAGACCAACTGATTTTTATGCATAAGTGTTCATTTTCAGTGATGGCAAAGCATAAATGTACTATAAAATGAGGGAACAGTCATAAGCAACCTTGAAAATGTCCTTATATTGCTTAAATTCTTTTCCCAACCCTCCTTCTTCATGAAGTGTGTATAAATTCAGAGACTGTAGGAAGTATTCAGGTTGATCATATTTCTGCAGGTAACTCTGGATTTTATGAGCTGGTCCCCACCAGAATCTTTAAAAATCTGCCATAAACCCTGCACCACACTGCTGAAGAATTTGAGAAGCATTTGTTATAACAGTAAATACAAAGGTAAGTACAGCAGTTAATATGTCATATTAAACAGAGACTTCCATTTTCCTTTGGGTGTGCACGCCCCAACATGTGTAAGTACCACCACTTTATCAGGAAATAATTTTGTAAAGCAGAATGGAACAATTTGCTAACTACGACAATATTTTCAAATGAAAAAGAAATTATTAAACCAAATTTTAAAGCAAGAGAAATGGAAATGTAGAGTTTAGCATATTCATTAGCAATTAGATGAAAAAGTCCAGAACAGTCCAGAAAGGCCAAAGTATTCAAATAATTATGAAGGACTCTGTTGAAATGAATTTCTTATGTATTAAAAAGACAATGCATTTTCAAGAAAACACCTTCTGCAGTGAAATAATTTAGTTTCTTCATATAGACACATCATACACAATGTTAACAACCATGAAAAACAATACAAAATGCTTTCAAATTTAACAAGTAGAAAAATATAACTAGTATATATGGCAATTGTGACTCTAATACTGTACAGAAGTATTTATGGATTTTACAAATAAATTATAGCTTAAATGCCCTTTTTAAAATTTCTAGCTGTACACTGGAACATAGGCTCTGAAGCTACCACTAACTTGCCACAAATGAGTGCCAGTCAAATGTTCTGCCCACAAGCTCAAAAAATTTCTTGTTGGGCTCATGGAAATATTCATGCAGTTTCTCAAGTAACCAGGTATCTACTTGTGGGTGTGCTCGTCCTTTTGACTCGTGCAAACAACGCTCTCTACCACTGTCCCTTAGGCAATAGAAACCCTTAGTTTTATTGAAATAAAAGTTTGAAGCATTTATCTGTGGTGATAACTTCAAAAATCTCTCTACTTTCTCTATTTCTGGGAAGGGATCTTTGATTAGTTTATCCCCATCTACAATGTGGATATGATCAAGAGGAAAATACTTCAGCCAGTTTTGCATGTGAATGTAGTATAAGCTTCTGTTTATCGCCTTGTAGCCCACATTGAGTTCACCATCTTTAATCAGGAATTGTTCAATGGATGGATACGGCTTGTGCTTCTGCATGTGGTTATAGAACACTTGGGTGTAATCTGATAGTACTCTCTCACTTGGGTCTCTCAAAATAAGGAGTAGTCTCATTGATTGGTTCATGTTATAAACTCTTTCAGGCACTTTAGGTGATGTAAAATATGCTGGAGTTTTTTCCACTGTGATCTGATGGGGATAAGAGAACGGCATCTGATTAACATACCACTGCAATCCATTTCTGTAATGATCTTCCCAGTCAAAGAAGTGAACTTCACTCTCTGCTGCTGCAATATCTGGATGGAGACTTAACATCTCTAACAAAGCTCTTGTTCCACCTTTTCTCACTCCAATAATGATAGTATGTGGCAGCTGCTGGCACGATCCATTGGAATGAATGTTTTCCTTGAAGTCATTTTTTTGAGATGTTTTCTTTAAAAGCTCTCTCTGAACAGACTGAGAAGAAGTGTCTGCCTTCGAATTTATAGTTGGTCTGGAAGGCACTACCTGAGGTTGAACAATAAGCAACACAGCTCCCAGCAGAAAAGCTGCCATGACAGTTCTTAGTCTGGTTTCACTCAAGTAGGTAATGGGGCATAGAGCGACTTCCACCAAGAACAACTTTTAAAAGTTGTTTCTGTTTTGCTGAGTGAACGTGTATTTCTCAAACAGAAACTCTGCTGAAAGAGGAAGAAAAGAAGCACATTATTATATACTCAGATGTATCTCCGCTAAAGCCACACTGCAAGTATCTTTTGCTTTCCACAACTGTATAAACTTCTTTAGCTTTCCCAAATCTAGATTCATAGATCTTTTGGTATAATGAAATTCTTTAAAAGACAGGCACATGCAATAACACCATCAGAAAATCATTTCCAGACATCAGGAGACATGAAGATTCTGAATCTTTCTCTTGCCCCCAAGATTAATCCAGAGTATTATTTTTTATTATTTTTTTAAAAATCTCATTTCATCTGAAGCACAACCACGAGAGAATAAGTGCTTTTTTTATCCGCAAGAAGAGGTTTACCTTGGGGGGAAAAAAAGGAAAAGGTACAGACTGGACCCAAATGGCATTCCTAAAAGCTGAGGGTGTTGTAGGAAGTCTGGGAATCATAGCCTCCTAAAGGACTATGTGACAGCAACTTTAAAAGTAAAGCCTCCTGAAAGAAAGGTTCAAGCAATATAGAGCTGCCCAACCATAGGAAGGCAATGTGCTCCTAGGAAGAAGTTAGGAAGAGGTCTAGGTGAGTAAGAGACCAAGGAAAAGCTGAACTTTTGCATCATTTTTTAAGTGAAGTTAACATTTGATTTGTGTTTAGGGCTTCCAAGGGCAGAATCAGGTGGTATGCACTCTGGCCCTGCAAAAAAGTAAGCTAATGAAACCATAGACTATGGAATGACTGCATCAACAAAATAATAAAAGAGCTGTGGTCCAGCCATGATATTCAGGAAAGAAAATACACAATGGATACTTCTGAAGGTCATTTCAAGTTAGCTGGAAAGCTGCTGTGATGTGAACAGCTAGCTTCACACTTTCTCAAAAGACTACTAAATACCGCCAATGAACTCCATTAAAGATCAGGGCTTTTTTAATGCAGCATTTGAAGTGAAATTTTAATGGCCTCACACATAGCATAGGTGTAAGATTGAGCAGGCAGAGTATATACGCCCCTAAATTAAGATGCCTTCTGAAGACTTTATAACCTCAGTGGAGGGCTGGTGTAAGTGTGATTTTGGTATTGTCCGACTCCATTTAGAAGTGGAAGCCACAATGGCAGAGCACCTGACTGCTTTGCCTTAGTAGTACTTAGTAGTACTGTAATTATGAATTTAAGCTGGGAACAGCATGCACTATACCAGCTAACAAGGGCTGAAATATGAAATTACATATGAACAACCTGAGGAAATGCAAGGGCTAGGTTTTGGAAATTCTCCAGAGAACCTGAAAAGAAACTAATGACTTTTCCACAATAAGCTAAGTCCCAGTGTGACAAGGACTAATGATGTGTTTCTAAGTGATCTAGAAAGTTCTGTTTGATAGCTATGTATTCACAGAAGTCATGCCTTCATCCTGAATAGGGCAGGTCTGCTTCCTGATGTTTATTACAGGTTATTACTTTTATGCTTTCCTTTTTTTCTAACCACTTTTAAAGGGCTACATGGCAGTGATATTATTAGGAAGCAGTAATCAAACCTGGGAGAAGAAAGCAAAGTGTCACTACACACCTGAAGTCAAGAGAGTGTGTGCTTGCCTATATGCCTGCAGGCTTTGAGCTCATGGGCATGCCCTGTCTTGGGAAGAAGGTAATTCCCTGGGCTGCTTTATAACATTTGATGTAAGGCAACTTTGCAGAGGAATTTGTTATTCTTCCATTTTCTGTCACTGCTAAGTTTTATCTGGCTAAAAGAGCTCCATTTTGGCTGCCATCATTAATCTGCTCTCTCCCTGTCCTCATCATTCCCGTTAATCTTAGCTTAATCTACTTCAGTTTTAACAAGAAATAATCTTAATTGTTAGCCCCACACTGGGGATGTTGGTGAGGGGACACTGGGTGATATGATTCATTTGAAGTAAATGCATGGTGGATGATCCCACTGATCTATGCTGCCACCATGTTCAGCAGAAATGTGAGCAAATGGTACGGCACCAGCCAGATGGGATTAGGGACTTATGGGCAGTTTAGTATGTAACAGCAGCAAAACGTTAACACATGCTGAATTTTAAGGTCACAGATTAAAGGAATAGCCACTTACTTGAGAGTATATTTTAAGAGTCACTATCTCCATAAATAGTAAGCCTGAGTTGTTGTCTTAACACCTTACTGGAGAAGCATAATAGGATTCCACTGAGGAACAGGTTGTACTGTTGTTGAAATGAGTTAAAGCTTAATGGCAGGAACCCTTATTTCTTTGTACTCAGATTGAAATATGCTATGCTAATAGCCAAGTTCTGCAAGAGGCTGTCTCTGGAAAGATTAACTTTTAGCTGCTGGTCTCCAATATTCGTGACAACACCTTGCTGGGATAATTATTTTTTAAT
The DNA here is from genome assembly GCA_009867235.2 of Psittacus erithacus. NCBI lineage: Eukaryota > Metazoa > Chordata > Aves > Psittaciformes > Psittacidae > Psittacus > Psittacus erithacus. The sequence continues at coordinate 47,973 of WYDI02018024.1, read as the reverse complement.
AAATTATATACACCAATTTATTGGGACTGTTCATTTTTAATTCATAGTTTGCATACTACTCAGTTGCCAACTTTTTTTATTCAAGCCTTCCTATGGCTGAGTATAGCATGGGATTGTTTGGGGGGAAACGAAAGACGCAGCAAGGCGCCTCTTAACTGTAGCTCTACTCTTGTTTTGGCTGGTATTACTCTTTGAAATCAGACTTGTGGGATATTACAGGCATGCTGCCTAGGGCCTCACCTCAGATAGCTTTCTGAGCCTCAGTGGAGCTCTGCCTCAGTGTCTTCCCATTCTTAACTCAAAGAATTCTGGGGCAATAGCTTTTTCTAAATAAACAAAAGCAACTGTTTTCTGGTGCAGCATGAGACCTCAGAATAATATGGGAGTATCTTCTGCTTCAGACATACAGAATTTCATTGTTCCTCCCTATCTGTTCAGGTGTACATATGGTGTTCTTATACTGCAGAACACTGCCACAGTATCTGCAGCATTTACTGCCTTTATCTACACCCAGTGAACCATATCAATAATGATGCCATTTAAAGTAGCTATGTTACTGCTGGTTTGCTTATGAGCAGTAAAGCTTTGTCTTTTCTTTCCATTTTCTTTTGTTTCTCTTAGACTGCACAAGTTTGATATCTGTATCAATTATTTTTTGTGTTAGACTAATGCAACACAATGGTCATGAGTGTGCCTCTAAATTCAGCACAAAGCATATGTTGCGTGGGCAAAGTGATGTCCAGGAATAAAACAGCACATAAATCGGTTGTCATTCAGCTTTCTTCTCCTATGTCCTCTTTAATGCTTTATGCAGGTCTGCAGTTTGATGGCTAGAATTACAGCAGTTTATATAAAATGATGCAAACATGTTTCATAGCTTCATAATTTGTGGGTCTGAAAAACTGTTTCAACAATAATAAGCATGCACTGAAGAGTTTTAGCAGCCCCTCTGCCAAATTACTTTCCTGCTTTCAGAATGCGCTTTACTGCCTCCACAAGTCATGCAGAGCATACATGACTTCACTCAATGACTTTGTATTCCAGATTAGTACAAAAATTTAACTGACAGTCATTACTATTGTATTTGCTACAAGTAAACGAGCAAGTTGATAAAAGAAACGCAGTTTATGTTAAGCCCTGCTTCAAAGATTATAGCAAGACTTTTCAAAAAGCCTGATTGCTTTTGCTTAATCTTTTTTTCAGTTTTCTTCAATTAATTAGCAAAATGTGCCATACTGTTTATTCAACAAGATTCAATGTGGATATTGCCAATCAAATCAGCTTTCGTACCCTCTCAGAAGTAACAGTAACTTGGAAATAAATGAAAGCTTTCCTTTGTAAATGGAGTATGAGAGCCAAAGCTGCTATATTTCACTGACTTTTAAGCATATTACAGTGCTCTTTGAAAGATGTGTCAGTATTTTACTATTTCTAACTATCTCTTGCCACATTACCAAGGTATGCCTTGGTATGTCTATCCTCACTCAATGACATGGCCTAAATTACCTAGATTATTACTATTAATAAAAGGTAGTTTTTGCCCAGACCTCATTTTTGCTGGGGGTGGAATGGGGCTGGATTTAGCGCTGAACTTTCCTAAGAACCTTCAAGTTAGCTGCCAAATCAGGCAGGAGAGAATGCAAGGAGTGTCTGTAGTAAGTGTCAGATAGGGTCTGCTGGCAAATCTGACTGGTGGATAGTTCACAAAAAAAAGCCACCAAGAGGTTCAGCAGAGCTAATGGGACACAGTCGCCACCAGGACAGCGACTAGGAGAGGGAAGACTACATCCGTTCCATGAAACATGCAGGTGATTCCACCTTCATTAAACAGTTGTGGGTTTATGATTACTAGGGACCAAAGATGAACAGGTTAAGTTTCAGATGTCCTCACTTTGTCTCCTCGCAGAACTGAAGCCCTTCACTGGTGAGATCTTTGCCCAGGCTTCTAAAAAAGCACAGTATGGCCTGAATGAGAACCATAGATCAATTGCTAACATCAGTCTCTTGAGGGAGATTAGAGCTGAAAATCCGAGGGAAACATTCTGTTCTTATAAAGTATATTTAGTTTTGCAGTTGCAATAGAACCTCAGGACAGTTTGTGGACTCATTTTCTTTGCGCATATTTGGGCATACAATACTGCAAAATATAAGACTTAATACTGCTGTGCAGTACAACCCCCCCATCTGCTATGCTGACTTCTTATACTGGATAAATAAATAAAATCCATAACTGAGCTAACTGTTGCCTATGAACAACTTCCTAAACTGATGGGAAGTCAGCGATTTGAACATTTATATTCAGTGACGTATTTAAAAAAACTGAACAATTGTAATGTGCTTGAAATTCTTCAGGCACTCATTGATATGAACAGTATATATTCCTATCCCCTAAGAATAGATGGTGTCTGCCATAGCATATATTCCTTAGGTTTTTTTATACGAGCTTTTTCAAGTGACACACTGTATCCAGTTAGAATAAAACTCTCCAGTCCCACCATCACTTAAAGTTCAGTAAAAAGCAGGAAAGGAAAGGGAGCAATTTTTTATTTTTTTAATCTAATCTAGTTTATGAAACATATTTTCCTTGGAAACATATTCTGCATTTTGCTATTTTTAACCATTAAACTGTCTCACAATGCCCTCTTCATGAAGAAATGCTTCCCACACTTCCCCCCACACACTGTTTAACCACATTTTAACAAAAGTTTTAAACAACATGTGCCAATGAAATGCTTGAATTCTAGTTTCCAGTAATTAACAACAAGTAATTGCCTACCTTAGCAAGTGCTACAGAAACACGTGTATTAAATTAAACAGAACTATATACTACTGCAGCCAGAGATCTCTAGGGACATAAACTATTGATCTTCTCATGATATAAAAAAGCCATCTGTGCGTTAAGAGGGAAGGTGAAAAGATAAGTGACTATATGGACTTGCATTACAGTGCTTAAATGATACAGTCTAGGTACATTTCCCAAATTATATTAAGAATGGTGCACAACTAGTAGAGATCAAGCCATGGCTTTAACTTTTATAGCCAGCATGTTAAGAAATCTAATAATGATTTCAGTGCTGTTAAGACGATAGATTGCCTATCAGCTCTAAGACTTCAGAAATATACTTCAAAAAGTCCCTAAATTTTGGTTAGGGGAACTTAAAGAGCTGAGAAAGGCTGACTTTGTAGAAAGTATTTTTGGCTGAAATCTGCTATATTTCTGCTCTGCACCTGAAGTGATAAAATACAGTTTATACAAATTAGCTAGGTCACCAGTTCATGACTACTAAAGAAGTTCAGCTCCAGCGTGAGCAATAAAGTAGCAAATTTATAATAGACTGTAGTTATATATAACATATACTCTTTTTCTTAAGGTCAGAAGCAACCACTGTGGTTTTTCATGCCAAGAGATCATAAATTTTTTTATAAGAGAGAATACCCTAGATTCCAGAAAACCTCTTGCAGACAAAAATAAAATGGGACATTAGAGCAGAATAAAAATAAACTTGAAAAGCTCAAGATGCAAAGAAGTATTTGTACTGAACACGAATATGGAATCCCCTCTGCCACCTTCTAGCAATTTTATAATACTTATAAGGACCCTTCTTTTAAATAAAGCAAAAGAGTACACTCTACCACTGCCTCCTCTACACCCCATAAACCCAAATGTTCAATTCAAAAACCAGAAATTACTCCCCATCCCACTTCCCAAGCAAAATGGGTCACATTTTAATTAGGAAATAGAAATCTACCACACAGTTAATAGCGTTGTTTCTTAATTCATCAAAGCTGTCACCAAGAAAACAACCTGTGTGAAAGGATGGCTCTTTCATGTCTTGCTCCCTCTCTGTACAAAGGCTCACCTTAACTGGATGTATTGAAAAATGGAGCATAGCAGATTAAGCAATCACATTCCCATTTCCTCTGCCAAGCTATTTCTTACCACTGTGTAGCTGTGAGTCCCATTTCAAATACAAGACAGACATTTAAAAAAAAACAAACCCAAACCTCCAAATAATCTTTTAGTTCATATTCCAAGCTGATGTCTGTGTCTTCCACTCTCCTTTCTTCAAGATAATACTGGAGCAGAGTGTTCATTGGTGAGGTCGTCACTGTATTAGACTTAGCTAAACCAATCAATTTACTAAGTGAGGCACTACATGGTGACCTGGAGGGAACCCTCACTCTCTAGAGTGAGAAGTGAGATGACCCAGCAGGATCTTCTATTTTGGACTGCCTAGGTATATTTTCAATTTCCTTTTTCTAACTAACAAAACTTTTCATGGAAATCCATCATCTTTGATGTATTTTTGGGCTCTGAGAGCTTCTTGGCTCTGAGTGGCATTTCTAGAAGAGAAAAGTGAGATATCCCACGCTAGTCAGACTAATAAAAACATTTCTGGTTTCCCCTAATGAAAAGCATGAGTTACATGTATCTATACATACATATGTATAGATGTGTATTTAAAACCTGTTTTCCACCCACATCTATAGAAGAATATGGCCAATTCAAAATAAGCAAGGTAGTATCCTGACAGGGAGGGGCCATGGACAGGAACCTTGCAATGCTGGGGTCAGAATTTACATCAAATTAGTGCCTCCCCACTGCAGCAGCTGACTTTCCTTTAAATGCATAACCTTGCTGCTGACCTACCAGAGGCATTTATTTGGCTAGGAAATAGCAAAACCCTCTGTATTTTCCAAAAAGGTAAAAAAAACCCATCGAAACCAGCAGGGTGGGTACTGAAAGGGTGGATGTGCAGGAGACAGCTAAAGCTGATGTCAGTAACTGCGCCTGTACTTGTAGGTGCTCATGTGTGAGCAATGTGGAAATGCACTTGTTCGAGAGCGTAAGAAATGCTGGCAAATGTAAATTGTAATAGTCATTATAATTATACATTAAGTTTGATAGCCAGGCAACACACAGGCATACACCAAACTGAACCTCTTCTACTAACATTGCACTTGCCATATCTACTGCAGAAGCTCTCAGTATAATGAATGGGTCTCTCACACCAGAAGGTTGATCTCTGCAGACACTCCATCCCTGTGCCGTTCAAACTTGCTATTCATAGGACTTCCCAGATAGTTTTTCCTCCCCAGTACCCAAAGAGGAACAGTCTTGGAACAGAGAAATCCCTCAACCTACTGCACTAACACAGTGATGAAGAGAGTCATATACTTCAATTCCCAGCCAGCTGAAGTAATTGAAATGCCTGTACTTAGCTAGGTACCTTTTCCTGATCTTCTGAATGGCTGCAAGACAAAACCAAATCAGAATTCTTCCAGTTGGAGACAGACACCCCTCCGACCTGGCATCCTTCTGTCCCCAGAAGATTTGAACCTCCGACAGCCTTATCTATGGAAAGCACCCCGAGAACCGCAGTAACCAAGCCTTCCCTGTACTCTTCGTGGGAGCCAGTCCTTCAAAACAGAACTGAACTGGAGTTCAGGCTTTGTGCTTTCCTGCCAGCCCCCAGAGACCACCTTGCCCTCCAGCCCTGTGCATCTTGCCAGGTTCTAGCCCAGAACGCTGCACAAAGCTGTCTCCAGCACTCAGCGTGGGAATGGATCAAAGATGCTCAGAGGAGCTTTTGCAAGTTGCTCTGCTGTCGGGCAGGAACCCTGCACTCTGTCACCCTGCTTCCACCCCCTGCCATGCTGCCGTTTCATGCCCTTGTTATTTAGCCACAGGGAAACCCAGGAGGTAAAGGAATAAAGTGGCCAGGGGCCAAAGGTGGACAGACCTGCCAACCACTTTTTTCTCTCCTTCCTTTCCTCCCTCCCTTCCTTCCTTCCATCCCCGACAGCGATGTCTCCCAGAGCCTGACTCGGTACGGACGGTGCAGGGCAGCAGCCGCACGTCCCTCCATGGGGAGGACGGGCTGTGCACGGCCGGTCAGAGGCGCTCCTCAGCCCTGGAGCGGCGCTCGCCTCCCGCGTGCGCGGGGCTCCCACCTGCCCGAAGCAGGTTGCCGTGCTTGAGAGGCGGGCGGCAGCCTCTGCGTACCCCCGGGGGTGTCCCAGCAGACCCCCTCCACGATCGCCCCTCTTCCCCCCCAAACTTCGCGCAGGCAGCACCCGCCACAGCATCACCACACCACGCCACGCCGCGCCGCGCCCGCCGCATCACTCACCGCCCGGGCGCGGAGCCGTGCGCCAGCGCCCGCCCCGCTGGTCCATGGGCGCCCGCGGGGGAGCCGGGGGAGCCGAGCTAGCGCCCGCCGCCGCCCGCCTCACCCACCGGGAAGCGACGCAGCCGGCGCCGGGCGCCAGCTTGTTTGTACGGCCCCGCCCCGCTCACGTCACGGCGAGGCCCCGCCCCCCGACCTGCCCACCCCGCTGCCTCAGGTGCCTGCCGGGGCGCGGGGGGCTGCGGGGTGGGGAGTGCGGAGTGCGTGTTCTGTGTAGCGCGTCTATGCGGTCACACATACACACATGTATATATACACACATGTATATGTACACACGTGTGCACAGGAATGGCAATTCATACAGTGTTACAGGCCTGGGAAAATAATCTGCCATCTACGGGCAACAGCCCCCCCGCCCCCACCCCGTGACTGCCTCCTTCCCGCGCCTGCAAAAATGCGAGTTCGCATGAATCAGAGACAGCGCTTGTGTGTGCTTCATAGAGTGGTTTAGGCTGAAAGGGACCTTAAGGACCGTCCAGTTGCAGCCCCCCTGCCGTAGGTAGGATGCCTTCCACTAAACCACGTTGCTCAAAGCCCCATCCAGCCTGCCCTTGAATCTTCCATGTTTGTATCTCTGAACTTTACAAAGTGGTTTTGGGTTTTTGTGGGGGTTTTATGTTTGCTTGGGTTTTGTTTGGGTTTGAGTTGTTTCATTGGTTGTTTTTGTTTGGGTTTTTTTTCCCTGAAATGCTTTTTTCCCCCTGAATCTAAAGCCACATGGGTGTCTAGAATGACAAAAATGGTGCTGATGAAAAGCAGTGGGGAAAGGGTTTCTGGGGATTTTGAGTCATATTTATTGAAATAGGTCTGTATTTGCCATGAACTGATCTATGGAGTTGTTTTGAAACAAAATGCATCAAAACCAGTATTAACATACTGCATCTTCATACATTATTGCAACAGCCAAATTTCTCTTGAAATTTACTGGGAGGAAGGAGCAGGCCCAAGCAACTAAAAAGCTCAAAAAACCCCTCAACAAAACAAAAAAAAACCACCCGGGGCTGGCGGGAGAACCCATTTCTCCGCTGATTTTGATCAGTTTAGTTCTGCTCCTCTCTGGGGTGTTTCACACTGCCTGACACATATGAGAGAGGTGAGGTTCCTAAGGAAGGTGGATGGCTACTGTTTGTACACAGGCTTTAGTGCTGTCTCCCTACAGAGGTAACTTGCCTAATCCTGGGCCAGCACTCCCCTGACAGGTGGCAGCCAGGACCCTCTCTGCAGCTGAGGGTCAGTTTAAGATTTCCTGATTTTTTTTCTCCTATTTTCTGTGCCAAACTTTTACTTCTTTTCTGTAGTTTTACTTCTGTAGCTTGGCTTGAAAAGGATAGTTGCTTGTTCACCAGCTTGCTTTGCAATGATGGCACGTGATTATATTGATTTAGGGTTTGATGTTTGAATTTCCATCCGCGTTGGTGGAGCTGTTTGCATGAGCATTGCAGGACACGGTTCTCACTGTACATGTACACCAGCCAGGTTCTTTCCATCCTTCTACCGGAAGCTTGCTGTGGCTGTCGTGTGGGGACTGGTTGGCATGAGCTGGACCTGAGCATTGGAGAGTGGGCTCTTTAAATAAGAAGCAGTTGAGAAAGGCTTATGTCACTTTTCCAGCCTTTGACAGGATGCTGGTTAATATTCCTGCTGAAAGTGGACTAATGAGAGGTTTGCAGGATATTATGACCGTTGGCTGTGACTTACTCACTGTTCATTCATGCTTAAAGCACAGGTCTGTGGCAATCTCAGGTCACATGTGCTTCCTGCACTAAAACCCAGTGGAGTGTACTAACACTATGCAAAAATTCTCATCATGTATTATTTTCTTAAGTCCTTTTCCTTCAGCCTTTCCTGCACTGATATTGCACCAGGAGCTGTGGAACTCAATTATGAAACCCTGTTTTCTAATCATGACTTCTGTTGAGGGATGCAGAGCAAAGATGCTATGTTTATTTAAGTATCACCAGCAATTTCAAATGGATTACAGGAAGGAGGGGTGTGTGTGGAGTTATTTTGTTTACAACTGTTTGTCTGCCTCCTGCCTTGAACAGGCATACTTTTGTATGGCTAAGTTAATTAGTAAAATAAATATGTAGTAGAGCACGTAAGGAATGAAAAACATTCAATTATGTTTTAAAAGCAGTATGTCTAAATAGAATCTTGTCAAGGGTTTTCAAGAAACAAATGCAACTACTTAAGGAAAAATAGGATGCAATAACTATGAATGTATTTTATGTTTTTGCAGATTTCATATTTGTTTCCTGTATTTAAGATTACTAAATGATATCAATGGAATTTATCACCAATAGACATGTGCAAATACTTTTTAAAGATAAAAATAGAATATTTCACACGTGTGTTTACTAAAAAAATAACAATAATACTGTCTGTTTACTTTTAAGACCCCAAGAGTCAAGTATAGAAATAATTTCATTTGAGATTGGCGTTGCTGTTTAACCCTGCTATTAATGGCATGACAGTGGGTTTTGGTTTCTTGCAAAGAGGTTAAACCAAAAAAGCTTAGATGTGCAGCTCCTACAGCCTATATTCCTCTATTTCAATAGCACACAATTCAGTCATAGGAATTAATTCTTCTCCCATGTCATCTTTAGATCAACGACCGTAAAAACCATTTCTTGTTTAATATTCAGTCTTGATATAAAAGAATTGAAAGATGAAAACCTCACCATTTCTTTAGGTAGTTTGTTCCAATCATGCACCATCATTGGTGTCAAAATTATAACAGACAATGTTTGTGCATCTTTTAATCTGAATGTATCTAAGTGTAGCTCCAAGCCATTGCTCTATGTTACCACCTTCCCAAAACATTTTCTCAAAAACATAGTTTCTTATTCTAATTAGGTCACTCCTCAGTATTTTTTTATTAGCTAAGCCAAGTGATCTCTTGCAGTGTCTCACTGAAAGGCATTTTCACAAAGCTCAAGGAAGCTTATTTTTCTTCTCTTTTCACAAATTTTCGTCAGTGAGTGCAATACTGATCTTAACATTCACAATGGAATCATTTTCACGGTGCTTTGGTAATGAATCCCAATTGCCAATAGGGTTTCAAGATCTATCAGTTACTGGGTTCTTAAGCTTTTTCAAGTACATTTGTTGACACGTAGTTTTTACTTTTTAAATTCAGATGTTCTGAGCCACTAGATCTGGTGCCTTAGGTCTAGGTCTGTTCTGCCTGTGTACTTCTTTTATCAGCAAACTGTAATTGTTTCAAAGCAGATTTGTTTGACGTGGTGGTGATAGCGTCTCTTCAACTGTGGGAAAATTGGTAAGAGAGAGTGACACTAACTGTACACGTGCTATATTTTTATTTGGTTGAACGATGACTAATTTAGAAAGAGGAAATGAGAATTCTTAAAACCAAAAGAATGAGAAAGGAAATTAAAATTATCAATGCAACGTTGCTAATATTCATTTACACTTCCTTTATTATTCTGAAAAGAAGGATGTGAAAAATGTCTGGTTTTACCAAAATTCCAGCATATCCTGGATGACTGTCATGTGTCGTACACTCTAAGGAGAGGGATGCCCATACAATAAATTAAATGGGAGCCTGCTCAAAGGAAACAATTCTGCTGGAGGAGATACCAACTGATTCAGGGCCAGGGTTGGATAATGTGGGGACAGGGCCCATGTTGGAGGCAGGAAGGGAGCAGAGGTGGAGTGCCTGCATGGTGGGGAGGGAGGAGGTGGTGACTCACTGTTGACAATGTGGATGCCTGGACAGACCACAGTGCAGCTCAGCCAGCACTGGAGGTGGGCTGTGCTGCTGCCTTGGCACTAGAGCTGTTCCCAGCACAGCCTGGAGAACAGTAGTTTCCTGTTGCCATAAGCATCAGGGAGAGAATTCCTGCTCAGCAGGACTGGAAAACTTTCTTTCAAACCCTGTGCCACCACTCCAGTGTTTTGGAAATGCAGAGGTGGGTGACAGCTGAAAGAGCAATGACATGGGAATTACTTAATCAAGGAAATTCTTGGAGCTTTCTCTGTGTGGTCTATGTCAGAGCTGCCTGTTACACAATAAAGTTTACATTTGTCAGGTTGAAGTTATGACTTAAGCAATTCAGGACAATTCGGGCTCACATATTTCTAAATTTGTCACTGGGAAATACTCAAGGGAAAGCAGGGAGGAAGTAGCGATGTGATCCAGTCAGGTAAGGGAATTCAGGGTTGAGTTATAAAATACATTTAAATAGATACAATTTTAAATTCAGGAAATAAGAGATATGTTATTTCATGTCTGAAAGGTAAAGGAGGTGGGTCTAATTCAGGGCTAGAATAAAAAGACATGAGACATGCACCATTGTGATGTGAAAAGCAAAGGAAGTGAAAAGGAAAGGAAAGTATGGAAAGTCAGATGTGGCTGGGAGTGTGAGGTTATAAGCTGACCTTGCTCAGGTGAAATACATTTGAAGTTTTGTCCTTACACATGGTGTTTTCATTTATCCTCAAAGACAAGGGCGCATGAGGTTTACAGGATATGACTGCATGGCCACCAGGCAATGTGGCTCTTGAGTCACAGTCAATGCAAGTCCAGGGTGCTATTCTTTCACTCTGTAAGCAGTTGTCTTCCACACTGTGGAGTAAGGCAGTGCTGCTTGTTGGGCCTGATGTCACTTTTGACAGAGCCATGCCTTAACAGAAACACTCCAAAATAAACTGCTGTGTGGTGAAACTTTGTAAGCATACAAGTTATGTTGGGTGCTGTTGGACTTGAAAGAAGGGTCTGGGATTTTTCAGCCCACAGGCAGAGTTAGATTAGTGCTGGCAGAAGGGACTGTATGTCTCTGGTCTGGGAAAGGTTCTTCTCTGGCAGAGAAGGCCAGAGTTCAAGGTGTTCAAGGCCAGGCTGGACAGAGCCTTGGGTGACATGATTTAGTGTGAGGTGTCCTTGCCCATGGCAGGGGAGTTGGAACTTGATCTTAAGGTCCTTTCCAACCCTAACTATTCTATGATTCTGTGATTCTAAGGCTTTCTGGGCTGTCCAGAGAAGAGCTGTGCCTGGGGTGGAAGACAGCAGCTTGGTTGTTCATGATAGAAGGTACAGCTGAAATAGGAAAACAAACTGTGGGAATGAGGCAGTAATTCCAAATGGGTAGCAGATTTGAACAAATATATAAAAGGCTAAACTGAACCTTTTGAAAGTTGAGTTTGTTTTTGTCAGGTATCCAGTGCTGCTGATAACAAGCTCTTCTATCTCAGAAGCGGTGATGGCAGATTTAGTAATGGCAATATTGAGGACAAGTAGTGGCTGGAAGCCACATTTGCCATATATTCTTTTTACGGTCCAATATTTTTAAATTAAATTCACATCTTAGATTAAGCAATAAAAGCAGGGAAAACAAACAAAATGTAGCATATGGAAAGCAACTGTGTGAGAGGGACCAGACTGGTGTAGGAACAATACTGAAGGAGGTGCAATGAAAATCCAAAAAGCCTAATCTCATAAATACATTTTCAGAGAATATTTATCTACAGAGAGTAAGTGAAGACTTGCTGTATAGGTGAGCTTATGAAAGCTAGGTGGAAGGGAGGCATGCAAGGAGGAACCTTATAGTGGAAATGGAGGATGAATGATAATTAAGTGATAATATTGAACTTTTCTGGAGAAATAAATAAGGGATTAATCTGAAGATTCCTCACAGCCCCATGTCATAGCACAGTTTCGATTTTTATTTAAAATGATCTCTGTGAAGCATGCAGTAATATCCTGGCCTTCTAGTATGTTTTCTTTAGGCAAAGATTCTCAGACTGGCACTTTAAGCTCTGGAAGTCAAGCACTGAGGAGCACTGAGGTTTATACTGCTGTAAGAAAGAGGCCTATCAAAATCCTGTCATTCAGTATAAACTTTTAATACTTTTCCTTTCCCTTACTGAAGTACTGTTTGTAATAAGAAACAGAAATTATTACTTAGTGATGCAAGACTCAGGATGATGGCTTGTACAGATCTGAAGAATGTTTGATTTAACAAAGTAAAGAAAAAAAAAGATTAGTAGTAAATTGACAATGGATGAGATCCAAGTTCCAGAAGATGTGTCAGACTCATTATAGCTTTGCAAGTAATTAACCTCTTTCCTTTGAGAATGCAGAGCACCCCTTGCAGGTAAGGTATTGCTATATAAAGAGAATGGGGTAGGCACAAAGTGATAACTGTTGCAGTGTAATCTTCCCAAGCAGCTGCATGGGTAACAAGAGCTCTGCGCAAGAGGCAGAGCTGAGTCCAGAATGTTGCTGCTGCACAGGTTTTCCCGTCCTTCTGTTCAGGGTGACATCCAAAGGCTAGCAGAGCCTTGCAAGGACGGCAGAGCTTGCAGGTGCTGAAAAGGCAGGTCTGTTGTTCCCCATCCCCACCTTTCTGCTGCCAGACTCATTCATTGAGCAGTTGTCTTTGCTAAACCAGCAGAAAACCGCTGATGCCACCAGCAAAGAGAATCGCTTCCTCTTGTTTTCATGGGAGCCGTGTCACCAAGGCATTGCCCCAGCACAAGACCATGTGGTCAGAAGCTGGTGAGAAAAGGTTAGGATCTCTACTTTCAGCCACTTGGAATTGGAGGGGAAAAGTTAAATGCTGTTATATCCCTTGGATGTTGCTTGCAGCACACAGACCCTTTCACTCAGGGTAGGTGACAGTGATCCATGCAACTGAGCCCTGCGGGGCAGTTTAAAATGCGGAAAAAAACCTAAGGTTGGTGAAAGAAGGCAGGGCAAATGGCTGACTGGAGTCACCTTCAAGCATTATTATGTTTCCATACTTGTCATTTCAGACATCTCTCAACGTCAAAAAGCCTTTTGTGTTATTTAGGTTTATTATACATTCCACCTGAGAGCTGGAAGATATTTTTCTGCTCACAGCCATGTACAGGCTGAATGCGAGGAAATAGCCAGAAGGTCTCCATAAGACAAATTAATTCTTTGCTTAGTCTTCTGGCTACTCCAAATTAAAATTTCCTGGCCCCACATTATTTTAAGAGAAAGGTATTCATGCTCTTCAGAATGACAGTTTGCATCTCACTTTTTAGAAGTCATCACTGTAGTTGAAACTACTGTTTTGCATTAATCTGCCCCCTTTTGTTTTCCTGTACCTGCCACCTGATGAAATACATTAAACTAGATTTTTGGGAAGAATATGTATCATTATTGCTTTCTTTAGAAGCAAATCCCTGTCATGCCAATGCTACATGGCCTGTGAGAACTTAATAGTAATAGGCAAGAAGTAATCCACATACTTTAACTGAAGTGTATTCTACTGGCTTTTTCACTTGGATGAAGGAAATACTTGGTGTTGAATTTATAGTCTGCAACTCAAATACAGACCTGCATGAGGTAATAAATACAGACATGTTTCTTCTAGTACTGCAGTATATTGTTGAGGGCTAGACTTTACTCAGCCTTTAGTCTGTGGCATGGGCAGGGGATAGAGAATTGAAATGTGTGCTGTAAGTAGCACGCTCCTAGGCAGAGCCTGATAGCATTGCAGTGAGGGATGCTTTGCTCCCAGTTGAATTATCTGGGATGTCTGCTGTCTTTAAATGGATTAAAAGTTTGTAAGGCCATGGCCCACATCCACATGATCAGCCGGAGGTGAAATATACTATGTGTTTTCAGAAGCACTGGGGAGTGATGGAACACTTCTGAGCCACCCTCCCCATAGACAGTGTGATGTGTTCACTTGCTCAGGGCCAAGACTAGGACCCACGTATGGTCATCTGTCCTCCAGGTTTGCCCTACAGGAAAAGTTTCTTTTGATTTTGGGGTCTTTGCTTGTTTCAAATAGAAGGTGGCAGCATCACTAAATGGACTGGAAGCCTAAAACAAGTTGTGATTGCTCTTAACACTTAAAAGAGATTTAAGCTGTTTGCAATACCTGCAGTAAGTGTATGGTTAACTCAGATGGAAAGAACATGCCCAGACACACAGATGCTTTGTAGTCTTTATTAGGCACAGTGTGCAAGGTTGAATGCTTTCACCTACCAGATAATACCCAGCATAACTGTGTTCCTTTAAAGGCACTGTAGCTTTTGAAAGAACTTTGGTTTTTTTTTTTCCCCTGGTGATGGCCTCTAACCCTTAAGGCTGAACTCTGCCACTCTGATTCAAAGCATTACCTAAGTTTGCAAGTGACTCCATGGAGATCAACTGACCCTGCAGAGAAAGGTACATTTAACAGAGAAAAAGAAACTTGGTCCAGCCTTTCATTAAATACCACTCATGTGTAACATGGGCTGGTCTGTGTTTGTCTTTGTTGCATGTAGCTAGCTGCCACGAACGTCATTAGGATTTCCAGGCACAGACCAACTGGGTTGTGAAAACTGAGTCCCAGATATAGAGTAAAGTCCGAAGGAATTAGATGACCCACGTTGCAGACAGCATACAAGTTTGGTGTAAAATATTTATTGCTCCAAATTATCATTGTAAGAGTAATAAAATGAAGCCATATTTGTAGGCTTCACGGTGATATATTTTTATGAGCTTGGAGCTGCTGTTTGTATAAATTCAATACAGAAGCTGTTTGGACTTGTTTCAAATTTCTTTAGCTACAGGGGAAGAAAATTTATTCCCCATTTCACTTGTTAGAAAGAATGAAGAGCAAATCTTTTTCTGTTTACTAGAAAATACAGCTTTAATGAAACTCATTACCTTCTGAGTCTAGCTGTTTGAGTTGTATAGAGATGGAATCAGGTTGCCTAGACATTGAGGGACAGGGCTGACACCAGCTCTCAGCTTTTTGAGAAGGTACAGATGAAAACTGGTTGGATAGGTACAGCTGAAATACTTACCCAAATCATGTAGTCAAATCAGAGTATTTCAGCTAAGAATGGGTTTTCTGGAGAATGAAGGAAATAAATTTATTTGCGAAATCCTGCCTAGACCTTCCTTGTTTCTGGGCTTGATTATTTCTCCAGTTACTCAGCATCCTGGAGGCTGGTTGCATTTGTGGTGTCTCTAGATCATACTAGCTCCTTGGTTGCAAAAGTGTCCAGTACCCAGGAATCCAGCCCTCAGAATTATTAAGTGCTGAACTGTAGTTCATAGAAACCCCACATTAAAATATCAAAGTAATCAGAAAAATTGAGCCTTATCTGGAGCAGTATGTCTTTAATAGGGCTGTCCTGACTGAAATGCAACTGTACTGGACTGGATGAAAGATGTTTTATGATATCCTTAGGATTAGCGTCATGGCAGAGTTCGTTTTTGGAGTGGGAGAAGAACCCAAATCCACTACTGTTTTATGCTCACTTTTAGAGTAGCACTTAATCATTCTGGCCTGATTCAGGTCTTGATCTGGTTCCCACTGGGATTGATTTCAATGCGTTTTGGGTTGTTTAGAAGTAGTAGTGTCCTTGGGGTGTGCACTGTCTGGGTAAGGAAGCTGTGTTCTTGGGATTCTAATTTCTAGTAAGTATTTATTCTAGTATTACATATTCTAAATATTCTAGTATTATTCTAGTATTTACATTTTCTAGGTTGGTGTTTCTCTCCATGTTTACTGCTATGTACTGGTATTACTAAAATATGCCCAGCTAATATACCTATATATAAATAATTGTACATATTTAGATTTTATGTAAATATTTGCATAGTGAATAATATGACTAGAAATACATGGGGTTTTGAATTAAAAAGATTGAATCTCATGTGTTTAAAAAGTTATAAAATATTTCTTCGTGTTTGTAAGCATCATCTCACAGAGTCTTTGTTCTAAATCAAATGAAGAGAAGTAAGCAAAAATAAGCTGGAGTTAATTAAAGTGTATTTTTAAGCAGTCTCACTGTAAAAAGCTATTAAAAAAAAGCCTCTTAATAAGGTGCAGCTTGATTAGACAGTCACTTTAAACTCCTTGCCTATTTTCAGTTCTTGGGGAGAACAGCAGAAAGAATTGTTCAGTTTCATTGTGTAGAACTCATTAATAAAAGAGTGCTAATGCGCATTGGCTACCCCGGTAAAGCTGTGTCTTGTATAAGTCTGATTCAAGTAGACAAATGACCTGTTTTTAAAAGGAGATGGAAACATTTGCAGCAAAACTCTGGGCTGTCAGATGTGCAGAGGGGATATAGCTACTACAGAAAAGATCTTTATACAAATTCTTCAGACACAGAAGGGCAAACAAGCCTAGTTAAAAGTCAAGAAAAGAAAATTAGCCTTTGGGACTAAATCCTTGTCTCAGTGCATAGGCTAAATATCCCACCTGTCCTCTTGGAATGTCACTGATCTCTGGGCAGCACTGCTCAATCAGTCCTGGAGTGAAGCAGAACTAATCTGTGGTGACTATACACCTGCTGTGCAGAAAAGGTTGATCTGTCCATTCAGATCTGTCCCTTTTTCCAGTTCTAGTGGAATTCAGCTGCTTTTGATAGAAATAAGCTTCTATGTTATGAAATGCACACAGGAGAGGAACAGCACCAGAGAAGATTCTGTATTTCTACTGGAGGGGTGAAAAGACTGCCAGTACATTTCTTTTAACACTGTCGCTATTCAGAGAGGAAGAAACCAATTTCATGCATTTGTGATATCCGACTTAAAAATGTGCAAATATCCTCGGTCAGTCACTCAAGCAATTGCTTTACAATTTTTATTTTTAATTTTTTCAACTTGTCTATCAGCCTAGGATAATGGAACGGCAGCCTACAGCCCAGTTCTGGTCTCTTTTTGCCCATGTAGTTCACTTTTTTGATGTATCTATAGAAGCATTTTTATTGTCTTTTATAGCGGTAACCAAATTAAATTCTAGTTGGACTCTGGTCTTTCTGACTTGCTCCACCAAGCCAAGATTTTCAACTGCAGAGCTGAGAAACAGTTTTCTTTCTAATTTGACACAGAATCATAGAATGCTTGAGGTTTGAAGGGACTTCTGGAGGTCATCTGATCCACCTCCCCTACAGGTGACTCCCCAGGACCATGGCCAGATGGCTTTTGAGTGTTTCCAAGACTGGAGACTCCGCAACCCCTCTTGGCAGCTTGTATTCAGTCACCCTTACAGTAAAAAAGTGTTTCCTGATGTTCAAAGGTAACCTCCTGTGAACCTCCTCTGTATCAGTTTGTGTCTACTGCCTCTGTTCATGTCACTGGCCACCACTGAAAAGAGCCTGGCTCCATCTTCTTTGCACATTTCCTTCCTATTAATATACATTGATAAGGTCCCCCTGAGCCTTCTCTTCCCCAAGCTGAACAGCCCCAGCCCTCTCAGCCTTTCCTTATTGGAGAAATGCTCCAGCCCCTTCATCATTTTAGTGTTTCCTGTCTGGACTCTTTCCAGTATATCCATGTCTCTCTAGTACTGGGGAGCCCAGAGCTGGACTCCAGGTGTGGCCTTACCAGTGCCGAGTAGTGGAGAAGGATCGCCTTCCTCCACCTGCTGACAGTGCTTTGACCTGCTGATGCCACATAATGGGTACGTTGTAAGCACCTCCTTGCTTACTTGTGGGAAGGTGTAGAAAAATGATGCTTTCAGCCTTTTTTTTTTATTATTTTTTTTTTTTTTTTTTGTGCTTAATTTATGCTCTGCATCTACTGTCTCCGTCACGCTGACATGTTCCTTGCATTTCCCATCTTTAAACAGGGCTGAAGATAGCAGAGTTTCAGGTTTTGTTGAGTCAACCCACATCTAAGGAAAGACAGAGAAAGCATTTTCTTACACCTTTCTAAAGAAGGAGAAAATAACCAAGTAGAATACTGCAGTCCTTTTCTTCTACAAATACCTGCCAATGCTCTCATTTTCTTCCTTACACCCACATCACAGAGGTCTAATACATGACCTTTACATATGTATGATTCTCCTTCAACTCCAGTTTTATATATACTCGTATACTTATGCAAGTTCATGACTACATGAAACCAAACAATTTCATATCCCTCCTTGGTTAGCTACTACACATGCAGGTGACCAGCTGTCCATAGATTCCCTGTGAAGGTCAAGGGGCTTATAAAGTGGTGGGAGAGGTTTGTGTGTTAAAAGCCCTCTGTCATGTTTCCACTCCCTAGGATAATACTAGAGCAGATGGGAGAGAGAGACCTTACAGACTGGTTAAAAGAAGTCTTACTGAAACTTAAGTATTTAAATGTTGGAAACCTAGTATAAGCCAGTAATAGTCAGTGCGAAAAACAGACACTCCTGAAGGAGAGGCCTCTTCTTTCTGCGCCAAAGACGTGGTTGTAGAGAAGAATTGCCCTTTGGCTGTAGAATGAACCTACAAAAGAAGTCTATAGTACTGTCGTATTGTGCCTAATTCTCAGGACCCTAACAGAAGACGTTACTTTTGTTCTGCTTTTAGCGTTCCCTTTGCTGGACAAGTTGAGCTGATTGCCTACCAAAAGGTGGAGAGTACTCTACCCACATGTAGCTGTAGGCAAGCCACTCAAAAGAATTCAAAGTGAATTTTACCTGTACCCAAAGTGATCTTCTCGGCTGCCTGTGAGATGCAGGAAGTACAGCTTTGAGGGTACAGCACAAAAGGAAAAGTTCAGCTCTAGCGCCCAAAGCAGGATAAAATGAATTTGAATCATAATCTAATCATTGATCTGATTCTTTATCAGTACCTCCTTAGTAAGAATCAAGGAATCATGATGTCCAGCAAACACTTAAATTTGTAGTTATGAACTGATATGATTCATTAGTGAAGAAATATGGGTCCTTCTTTTTCATCTGACTGCATCTGACTTGGAGTTCTCCCTCCCTGTTCCCCAGTTCCCAATACCTGCAGGATATCTTGAATACCAGTGGAAAAGCTTGCTGTGATTTCTGCTAGTAGCTGTATGAATGTGTGCTACTGTTGTGTGAATGTGAATTTGACCCAAAGGCATGTGTCATTCCTCGTGGCTTTTTAGGCATGCTGCACGAAAATCTAAATATGTGAAGAGTTTCAGTAGACAGTGCGATATACCCTGTTGAAAGGAGATGCCACAAATTTTTATGAAATCCTCCTAGCCTAGTTTAATCCTTCTCCTGTGTTCTCCCACACGGTGTTCAGAACCAGTTAAGTGACATGAATATTGCACATTTATTTTTGTAACAGATGGGGAACATCACTTACATGGATTTGAACAATTCATTGAAAGTCAGGTTCTATTAAGATTCATCATGCTGTGATTTTTCTCACATCTTGTCTAGTCTTCCTAGTCCAGGCTGATCCTAACCTAAGTAGGGATGGAGGGAGTTCTCTCTCTGGTCCACCAGATGATGTCTGGACCACCCTTTTTTCAGAGGAATAAGGAGACTTTGGAGAAGGAGAACATAAGTTGTGCTCCATCTGTGCCAGGGCTGCTGCTGATGCATGAAGGAGGAGACAGGACACATCCATTCAGGTGTTGCAGAGATGTATTTTCTCCTCAACATTTCTCACATTGAAGGGCAGATATGAGCAAAATGGATTAGTGCATGTGCTTTTTAGACAATGAGTACTGTCTCTAGAAGGATTTATTAACGTTTTATCAGGGCTAGGAAGGACTGCCAGGTGGATTATGGGATGGGACGCCACAGACAACAATTTGTTCCTACCTGTCCTTACTGTTGACACCCTCTCTCACCAGAGATCTGTCATCCTTCCCTGTATAAGCAGTCCTTTTCACTATATAGCCAGCTGTGTATCCATAGTATAATCAGAATGTTATGATGGGTACTAGACAAGGCATGTGCATGCATGTGAGTTTAGGTTACCTGAAGATGTTTGCATGCCCCATTGTATGAATGGGGACATATCTGTCTCATGATAGGGAGTACAAGGTTTTGGGGAAAATGACAGGTACATAAATGTAGCCACTGTTCAATGACATGCTTGAAAACGAGTGGATGGTGGCAGGCATTTGCAGTTTGATTACAGAATGGGTGCATATTTGCTTACATGGGAGGGATGAACCATAGTGTACAGGAGTCATATACCTTCACAAGAGCTTTATTAACATGAAAAGTTGAACACCACTACTCTGGGTCATTCATGAGATCTAATCTTTACATCACAGGCATTTGTGTAATAACGATACTTTTCCTGAAGTGGTGTCTGGGACTATAGATATAGTTGATGAGGAAGAAGTGTTGTGATTTAAGATTAGACTGGCAGTTCAGAGACTAAATGGATTGGGTGCCAAAACACTTTAATCACAGATGTAAGCAATTTTACAAATTACATGACTTCCCTGCCCCATGGGAGAGCCAACACAATCTACAAGTCAGGAGGGAGTCCATGTAGTGGTTCCAGCTGTGTGGTACATAGACATGGGGGAGGGTTGTGAAGTCCCTTTCCATTCTTGAGTGGCTCTGAATGCCAATTGTTATAGTATTGGGCAGAGAAAAATCAGTTCTTGGTTGGTTTGTTCAAATTTCCTCAGTACCCAAGAGCTAGCTGGTGCTTGTTCTCACAATCAGCCCATCTCAAAGGCTTTCTCGCACTGCTTGACAGGTTGTTTACACTCAATGTACTCTTCTATTTTTGGAACTAAGTTACTCCTTTATCATATAGGGTTAGCTGGAGTTCATATGCTGGCAGTTCTTGTCAGCTAAGTCTACCCCATGACAACTGCCACAAGGAGCAACTTCTTAGGCTTGCCTTATTTTATGCTGAAGTTGGTGAGAGAGGTTCCTTTGATCCAAAGAAAGTGCCAAAATCTAACGTCCTTCAATACTTGCACTAAAACTCTACCAGGGTACAGCAAATCTAAATGCTATATCTGCAAGTATGTTTCCCAGTTTATTAATTTACTAATATATGTGCATATACAGGCACCACACGTATTTGCATTTCTGTAAAGAAATACAGCTGGATAACTTGATTCAATTTGCCCACTGATTTTATTTTCCTTGGACTTCAGTGGCATTTAGTTGTGTCTCTGCTGATCAGTATGATGTTTAGCTCCATGCAGCACTATATTTTATCTTGGCTCCAAATATGTTCTCAAATTAGTGTGATGATACAGATGGATTCTTGTCTCAGAGCCATATGATTGATTTCATCTCTGATATTCTGCTCCATCAACATGCAAGGAATTAGTCTTGACATCAAAGGGCAATCTGTTTACATTGGGAGTGCAAAATATCAGTGCTAAGCAATGCAAAACAGATTAAAAAAGAGAATGGCACTGCCATTGCTTTGTGAAACAAAATTAAAAACAAAACTCATTAGGAAGCCATATACTCCCTTTTCTAAAGCAATTCTGAGAACATAAGAACATCCATAATGGGTTAAACCAGGGGTCTGTTTAGACTGCTGTGCATGTACACTAGTGGTCAATTTAGAATGTTAGAGATATGAATGGAGCAAGCAGATGGTGATATACTTTTCCTATTGCAGCCTTCCCAAAGCAGAAATTCTAGAGGTTTTCCATGAAGTGGATGCACAATAATTATGATAAATTCAGATGGGCTATAATTTCTCAGCCACTCAGGGCAGATTTTGAGAGATGGTAGCATTACCATATAATACGAAGCATTACCAAAACTTGCACTACAGGCTGTAAATTAATACAGAGTTAGGAAATATATTTTCAAATAAGAGAAATTCTTACACAAAGAATTGTTATCTTCCATTTTGTTTTGGGACATAAATAATGTCATATTTATTTCCATTCGGAAGTTTGTCTTTGTACTTGTCAATGTACAGGATAAAATCAAATAACTAAACCAGACTTATTTCTGACCTTGACACTTCAAGTTAAAAATTTCAATTTTTTTAAACTTTTGAGTCAGAAAAGAGGTTTTTTATGACCTGAAGTTACTTACTAGCTATTTTTATACAGCCTACATTACTTTCTTTTGACTGATATGAAATAATAATAATTACACTCCTTGAAAAAACTCCTAAGACTAAAATGGTGAATGAGAAGTAGTCAGAGAAAGGATACAGCAAGAGGCTGGGCAATGCATAATTCCTCTGGGTAATATATAGCCCTCTCTCCTGCCCATCATTTATTTTGCATTGAAGTTCTTTGGTTTGTATTTGCATTCCACAGAACTAATGATGTATCTGGTTTAGTCAGCTGTTGGTACTGAATTGTTAAAGAAAATTGAGTTTCTGGAGTATAAAATGTTGTAAAGGAAAAAAATTCTCCAGTAGAAACAGATGAAGTAGCTTGACAAGGCTGAGAGAGTTGGAGTTTTTCAGCCTGGAGAGGATAAGGCTCTGGGGAGACCTTAAAGAGACTGTTTCTTGGTGAGGATGGATAAACCTCCATTTATGTACCTTCTCTTTTCAAGAGTGATTGCAATTAACAGATCACTAGAAGAGTAATGCCGTATTTGCATATGTACTGTGTGCATGCGTGTGCATGTGTAAGTATGGCAGTAATTGTCTTCATGAAAACCTGGTTTTGCGAGTTGCAAGAAACAAAGGTGGATGGATTTGCTGTGTCCATATTTTCTGTGGTAAATTGTGCTGGAACATACCGTACATCATGAAATGCCCACTCGCTCTCCCATAACGTGGTAGTTCTTTTAAATTTACCCAAATGCCCAAGAAAAGATCTCAGCTTTCTGGCGCATGAACTCAGAAAGGCAGTAGGAGATCTGCTAGCTGGCTGGGATTGTCCCTTCTTACAGCAAGGTCATGGGCAGAGTCTGCAGCGCAGCTTCTAGGAGCTGATGCTAAAAGTGTTTGTGTTTTCCTGACACATTCCATCTGCCATACATACAGCTGGTTTGCAGCTGAGGGGTTCCTTCCTTTCACATGTGAACAGTTCAGACCATAGTATGACCAGTCAAACAAATGATTTTTAAAAGCTTTCCTGTATAATGTGACCTAGGGAAGTGCATTAGTGAAGTAAATATATTGTTCATTTTTTTTTCCATTAATGATGAGTGATTTCTCTGTAAGTGACATAAAGAGCTGCTTTCTGGGAATAAATATTGATACAGAGAAGGGATCTAAAGGAAATATTTCTGTCTTTCAAGAAAAACTTTACACACAACTAGGGTGTTCAGGCTTCTCTGGTTTTATATCCTTTAGTGCAACATGCCTTTGTTACTTTGTCTTCCTTTATCTCCAGGTCAAAGGAGCCATGCTGTACCTTACAACAGCAGTAGTGGTTTCATTTTCTCAGCATCTATGCTCAGGCTGTGTCTTTAAAAAAGACAAATCCATCTTGTGACTGTCTGCTTTGTGACATGTTATATAATTCGATGTATATTTATTTATATCCCTCCATTACAAAGAATGATGGGTTTTGCCAAAAGAAAACAAGACATTCATTCTCATTTGTTTGGGGATCCAAGATGTATCTAGGCACACAATTATCCTGTACTGTTTGCTTCAAGACTGAGAACAGGAAATATAGATCTGGGATAGAGAACATGACAAAGCATGTGGGATTGGAGCTAATCTTTTATAATCAAGGCTGTCCCATGATAGACTGTGCCTGAAATGTTCATGTATTTATGCTTTTCAGATGTGTTAAGAAGTAAGAATACATTCACTATAAATTGATATTCAGCAGATTTGTTAGTATGCAGACCTTTGCAAGATAATCAAGAGAGCACTTAGGAAGTATTGCAGTAATAGATTTCTTGGAGCAGATGTTCCTTAGCAGATTTTATCTGTGTCATTTCAGTGATAAATCTTTCTGACTTCTTAACCTTTAACTACAGTTACACATTTACCTTTGGTTTTGAGAAATAAAAGGAACTGATAAGAATTTTATAAAATTAGTGTGATTCATCTGGAGGTCACTGAGTCCATGATATTGAAAGTATTACCCCTAAAATTTACCATTCAGAGGAAAAAAAGTTAGAAATTATAGAAAACTATTAGTAAACTGATTGCATTTTCTATTGTGAATTTTTCAAGTTCTTGCTTCAAGTTCTTATAAAATATTAAGCTAAATATCTAAATCTAACCTTCCTAAGATGCATTGCCCTATGTGCACTCTTTATTCAGATATGGTTTTAGCCTCACAAATGGATTAAGTTTGAGATGCATTTCACGTAATTTTCACCTTCTAAAAATAAAGTATATACACCAAAATAGTCATCAAGGCTCTCTTCATAATTAGTAGAGAAGATCCGCTAAAGGGCTACTTTGTGTACTTTAGATAGCTGTCTTAGCATGGGACAGTCATATCTTAAGTCGTTGCTTAAGAAGTGTTACGTTGACTGTGGCAGAACTATGGGGTCAGTTTTGGCACTAATACTAGCTGCAGGCTTTGTCCACAGGAACAAGATTTGTTCCATTTGCTTGAGTTCTCACCTACTGTGGGTTCAAAGCCCTTTCTGCCCAAGAAGTTAGACCTACCTTGATCTTTGAAGCTGTGAGAACTGCATAACTGAATGCTATTGAGAAATGTCCTGGGTTCAGCAGGTGTTTACACAGTGCTGCACCAGCTACTAAGAAGGGGAAAAATGACTGCTACTGCTGAACCCAGCACAAGAAAGTAAGCATTATTTTCCTTGTGCCTTTGACAAGCATAATTTGCAATAATATTTACTGCCTTCCTCCCCCCTTAAGCTGAACCTTAGTAGACTGAGTGATACTTAGAGAGTGTTGCTGCATTTTTACTGGAAAATTAAATGCTGTTAGGGAATATTTTTAACCTTTATGCCGAGTGACATGGTCTGGTCATGAGTTTAAGTTTAAACTCTTTTCCTCTTAAACAGAGTGGCAAACTGACTTTCGGAAAAGGTCCTTGCCTTGTGTTACTACCCAGACTCTGTTGAGAATTATTTTAGAGACTGCCAGTTGGCCCTAGTCAACCCCATATTAAAGATGATTTGAATGGCATGAAAAATGGCATTTTCATGTCAAGAACACTCCTTGGTATCATGGTTTAAGCCCAGTCAGGAATTAAGCCACATACAGCCTCCCTCTGTGGTGGGATGGGGTGAGAATTGGAAGGGTAAAAGAGAAAACAGATGGATTAAGATAATGACAGTTTAACAGGTAAAGCAACAGCCATGCACAGAAACAATCCAGGAATTCATCCCCAGCTTACCGTGATCAGGCAGGCTTTCAGCCATCTCCAGGCAAGCAAGGCTCCATCATGGGTAACGGAAGACAAATGCCATCACTCCGAATGTCATCCCCTTCCTTCTTCCCCCAGCTTTATATACTGAGCACAACACCATATGGTATGGGATATCTCTTGGGTCAGTTGGGGTGAGCTGTCCCAGCTGTATCCCCTCCCAATGCCTTGTGCACTTCCCAGCCTGCTTTCTGATGGGGTAAGGAGAAGAGAAGGCCTTGACGTTGTATAAGCACTGCTCAGCAGTAGTGAAAACATCCCTGTGTTATCAACATTGTTTTCAGCACAAACACAAAACATAGCCTATACTAGCTCCTATGAAGAAAATAAACTCTATCCCAGCCAAAACTATCACACCTTGCATTGTTTGTTTTAGTCATTCGGTTGTTGTCTGTGGTGATGGAGGACATATGAGTACTTTAATAAGAGGAGTTTGTTTGTACTTGCCTTGGCAAGTAGACCTGCGTGAACCTCTTATTTACAAAATAGAACTCCGATGAGCATCATCTAAATGATGAGATATTGATGAAAGTCTTTCTTCAGTCTTTACTGTGGCACCAGGAGTCATTAAGCATAGCTTGTAGTGCTCCACAGTCTGGGAGCTTTTCCACTGTACAATGTGAAGATAGTCTTTAAAGAAGTGGATAAATAAGCAGAAAGATGAGTGATGTTACTTCTTCTATCACTCTTGGATGATGATGCACCAACGATGGAAGAAGAGGAGATCATAGGAAAACAGGTAGAAAACTATGGTGTTTTTCAGGCTTCTGCACCTCTTTAGCTTAAAAGATCCTTGGAATGAACAGAGCTGGACTACAGCCATTATAAAGTGGTTGCTGTGATGATATTAGTAAGATATATAGCTGCCAAGCTATTATTGAAACTATATACTCTGCATACCACACTGAGATGAGCCAATATGAAATGTGTGCCTTTTAGTCTTTGTTCTTTCCCAGTAGATGTATGTATCAGGAAACATAAGACTGAGAAATAGGGTTTCATTGGAAAAAATCATTTGAAACCGTGGTGGCTATTTGTTAATGATGATGAAAGAAAAGCATACATATAAGGAGAAGGTCTGTGGGGACAAGTTCACATCTGTCCCTTTCTCAGAAGGTATTTAAGACACTCAAGGCTGATATAGACATGCCTGAAGTTGTTTAGTATCTCTTACTGGATTTTTCAAGATTTCACTCTGAATGAACTTGAAATGCAGTCAGAACTTGTTTGCAATCAAAACTGACAACAAACCCTGCCAACAGCCTGAGCTGCTTCAAAACACAGCACGAGTTTATAGGTTCATAAATATCAGATGCAGTGCTTTGAAAACTGTATTGAGCAGTCCCAAATGCCATGGTGGCAGCTGAGCAAAGATTCAAAGAGTAATGGGGAAAAATCCGACTGCTTGTGTTTGCGGGGAAATATCTCTCAGGCAGCAAAACCAGAAGACGATATAAGCATAGTTTGTCTATAGTGCAAACAATTTACCCCATGCCTGAATTTCTTTTGTTCTGAGCGAATGAGGTGACTCCCTGATAATAAAGCTCCTTATAGATTGTGAAATAGAAGAGGCAGCCAACGCATTATGGTGTCAATAAGTACTTATCCCAAGAATGAATGCATTTTTCACAGTCTCAGTGCTTATTTTCAGTCTTGTTAATAACACAAGCAATATGCCTTTTGTTGGCTGTGCAGCAGAGCTGAAAAAAGAGCAGATTGTGCATCAAGGCACAATTCAAGTTGGGAGGGGTAGAGGAATGGTTGGGTTGTGCCTATTGTTGAATATTGCTTTAGCAGGCTGTACTTCTGTGGCTGCTGCTGTTGTCACATTGGTTTGTCCTTTTCTTCTGTCTTGATACTCGAAGTAGTAGATCAGGGTATCAGAAGACCAGGAAAAACCCTCTTTCACTGTCATGACCATGGTGAATTATAGTTATTTGGCTACTTCCATATCTAACAGCTTTCACATCACGATTTTTGTAGGTAGAAATTTTACAGGCTCATGTAAGAAAAGCTTAGAACCTGGAGAGGATTTTTTTGGCTGCTATAAAGTAACTACAATTTCACGCAATAAATTTCACTGGTTTATTGTCTGTGGTTCATTGCAGCTTACATTCTCAATATAAGTGCAACCCTCAAAATAAACACTTTGCTTGTCACATTTATAAAAGAGGAAGAAGAGAAGGGACAGGGAACTGTGATAAACTGAGAATGCAAAGTCTTTAGGATGCAAATTTCTTTGACCTCAGGTCAATTTTAAGATGAGTTGTGCATGGGCTTGTAATAGAAGGCTAAACTGAGGTTGGAGTTCAAGGATTGTATTGGGTTTTCCTCAGTAGTTCTCAGCAAATTTTTGTGGGTTTTTTGTTTGTTTTGGTTTTGGTTATTTTTTAATTTTATTTGCACAATAATAAGCCTTGCCCAGGTGTCAGAGCTATGCCAGAACTAGGGGGTGAACTTTGGATCTTGGCTTTCACTCGAATTTCTCTTAATGCTGAAATCTAAATAACTTCGGATCTAAGGTCTCTACATACAAATACTTGTTTCTTTGTAGAAACACACTTTCTTAAAATTACGTTCAGAGGGAAGATGCATGCATATTTTGATATTTATTGGACTTTTATATTTGAGTCATTCAGTTTATTGGGAATCAACACAGTATCCTGACAAACTGGAAACAGTTGTGAAATGGGTTAGCTCTAGAGACAGAGACTCTGAGGAAGGGTGAGGTAGAAGCCGTGTCCTCTTTTGCAGAGACAGTAGAAGTTACTCTGAATTACTTCTCCTGTTAAAAGTTCTTCAGTCTGGTGAGATTCATGGGTGTCATAAACTGAAGTATGCTGCACTCAGCATGCCTTCACTGTAGTCTATGGGGCCATTCAGTATGAATAAAGGCAAGTGACTGATTTTGTGTAACTCATAAGCAATTATAGCAGTGAAGGTAAGAGTGGGACTGTAAATAATCAAAGTATACGAGAGGCAGAATGCTCTAGAGCTTTTTTCACCTAACACTATAGAAGTGAAGGGCGAGGGTAAGGCAGTTTACACTACTTGAGGAAACTCATTAACTTGTTATTGAGAAGCAAAAGCAAGTGAAAGGAGACTTTCCACATCAGTATTTGAAGCAGCCTGTAATAGCACTTTTAATGAGGAGAAGACCTAGGCAGAAAGAAGGCTTCGTCTTTCTTGAGAAATCATCCAGCAGGGTTGCATGGGTCATAGTGCACATAGTGCAAAGACAGTTTTCAGCCAGGAGGTGAGTTTGCATGACTCTTTGCAAAGATGCAGACAGTGGTGCCAGGCACAGCTCTTTGTCACTATGCTGCATGTCACTGCCTCCTTTTAACAACTTGATCTTAGCAGGAGACAATGTTTGCCCATCTAAAGTAGGACTGCCATTTTGGACAGCACTCAGACCGTACCCTGGGTCATGTGGTCATGCTATAGTCCAGCCTGCCAGCCCTGATGTGATCCTGCCAGTGTCTTGCAGTGTGAACAAAAAGCACTTTGGCATCCTGCTTGAACCCTGAGCTGCCTGTAAAATGTAGATAATATAATTTACCCCCTGTATAGTCAATCATTCCTGTTGTAATCGCAGTGTATATATAGCAAAAGTATGAATAAAAATCATCTTTTGACAAGCACCAGTTCTTGTTCTAGTAGTGGTTTCAAACTTCACTATTGTGAATCTGGGTCTGAAAAAGTTTGCGTTCCTGTGCAAGGCAGGCTTGAGCAAGGGTCAAGGCTCAGCAGCTCTTTATTGCCATATGTGAAAACAAGAACAGATGTGAGGAGAAGAGGGAAGTGGGGGATTGTAAATTAGAAAGATAACTACCAACACAGAACATAAGTAACTAGTTCAGAGATTCCTAAGCTTAGGTGCCTCAGTCACGAGAGGACCTTGAGTCAGTTATAGGTATCTCAAAAAGCCCAAATGTATTTCTCATAGTGTATGTTTGATAAAATTTGATACTACAGCCTCACTGTGAAGAATTCTGATACATGGCAAAAGTCTGTTACAGAACTGCCCCCTTGTCTGAACCTTCTGGTCTTCTGCAACCACTCCTTCAAACGATAGACTAAAATGTAAAAGAAACACTGGAGTGAATGTTATGCAAGTAATTCATTTAAAAAGAAATTTCTTCTTAACATCAAACAGTTAAGGTTTTCCCTAGAGTGCAAGTATTTTCATCCCTTTTTTGTTTTCTTCCCATCTGATTTAATTCTCAGAGATTTAATTGTGCAGTCAAATGCCCAATTCCTAAATTTTTATTAAGACTAGATACCTGGCACTAGTAATACCTTCTGAAGAAGAGCTCATCTGGATAATTAAATGCAATGTTAAGAAGTGTCCAGGGAATCTTTTGGATTTGCAAAGTGTTTGTCCCAAAATAATCAAATAGGACAAAGTAATGAGCTTGCATGAGAATTTGGATTCTGCAGTTGTTTTGCTACTGAGCTGGCTAAAAATTTTTCTAATCAAAAGGCATTTAGGTACATATATAAATGAATATGTATTTATTTTATATATATGCTTTATTGAAACAGTATGGGGATTGCTTATGCCAGTCCACATCTCTGCTATGGGGAGATGTGTGGGACAATGAAGTGAATTCAGTCCCAAACATGTACAGAAGTGGCCTATGAAAATATAAGAAAGAATTAACAGAGATTGCCTCTCTTAACAGCAAAATTAAAGGTGGAAGGGGACACAGCTAAATATTCCAGGGTTAGGAGAAGAGGTTAATGCAGGAAGGGAGGTAAATTGAGTAAAAGGGCAGATTTTGGCATTAAAACTAATGGGTCTGAATTGTCATGAAAAGCCATTTAGTCTATAAATAAGAAAGTTTGTAACCATCGGATAAAGAAAAGCTTTGAATAATAGGGGCCAAAAATAGCTAATTATATTTGGAGATGGAAAATTATGAGAAAGATTATAGGGCATGGGTACTTGGGAATTGAGAGAATGAAGTATGAGGACATCACTTGTGCTTGACTGTTCCTGTATGGCTGTTGGTGAAGCCCATTTCAGCTTCTTTAAGTGTTTGAGCTGGGTGCAGTGTGCAGATCACCTGTGTTTATACCTTTAAAGCAAGTGTTTAAAATGGTGTAAATTTGTGACACTATTCTAACACGTGCCAGGTCAGAATCTGGCCTTGGGCATCACACTGGATTAATGAAAATAAACAAATTATTCTCTATTTGGAAACTGACCTGTAAAGCCCCCAGTGCAAGTAGCTCCCTTTCAGTGAAGTATATTCTTATATAGTGCAGCTAACAAAGTAAAGATGCCAGAACTGGGCCAAAAATTATTACAATGAGACAAAGTAATGGTTGATGCATAAATTTTGTTATGAGAAAAAACCACAACCCACACTTATCTTTCTTTCCACTTCAGAATAAAACTCACTACTAGGAAATCAGTACATATTTATTAACCTTCAATTTGACTTTCTTTCATTTTTTTTCTGTTATCCCTTCTTAAAACTGAGGGCTTTCATTTTAGGTAAGAGTTCATGCGCTTGCATTTACTACAAAAAATGGGAGAAATAGGTTTTCAGCTTAGATGCTTGCTGGATAAATACAAGGAAATTCTCTTCTGTCTTTTCACTTTGAGTTCTGTAGAAAAATAAAAAAGCCTGTTGGTTGTGAACATATGGATATGATCTTGCTGACTTGTGTTAGTGTGCTAGTAACATGATGGCAATAGTTCATGAGTGCTGAGAACCACTGTACAGACCTGAGAATTTATGGAACACAGAGCCATAAACACATTTAAATTGTAGTCCCCAAATCACCTAATTTTGAAGTTCTCAGGCATTGTTGTTTGATTTTTCTTTTAAAAATTTTGCATAAACTTTTAACAAGTAAAATAATCAATATATCTAAAAAGTAACATTTCTTCTTTTCAAGTGCTCTGTGATAAAATACCTGCTTTTACTCATCTATACATCACAATTATTCATTCCTGTTCCAATCCTTTGCCTTTTTCCCCCCCTGCCAGCCAGCATTATGCAACAATCGAGTATCTAGTAAATTATGTGGCTGCTTCAGGGTACATGAGTGAGTTAAACCCTCTGTGGCCTCACCTGCAACATTTGCAATTGCTTTAAGCTTTTCACTTGTAGTTCACATAAGTCCCAGGAAGAGATTTGAACAACTTGTCTTTCATGTAAATATGCAGATACAGTGCGCATCAGGATTCATGGCATTTATCATTTCCTGGACAGTTTAAGCAAAGATAATGCAACGATGCTAAGGAGTGTTGATTATACAGTGAACTTTACAGCTTGCATTGAGTCAGATTAGCCTATACAGTTTCACTAGATTTCAATCTGGGTTTCCTGCATAATGAAAAAAATTGCTCAATGAAATACTCTGGTGGTGTATCTGTAGCTGTGTCTGTAGCTGTAGCTGTAGCTGTAGCTGTATCTGCATCTGTATCTGGAATCCCAGGACCAAATTAATTTCTGATTCAATTCCACTGACATTGGACATTGTCAGACTCACTCTATGTATGAATTTGGCTTTATTAATGTAGCCTGTCACTATTTTCCATTCTAATGTTAATGAAATTGCCACGATATCTTACTTTGTCTTCTTGCACTATAACTATGCACTCAAAGAACAAAATATAGCATTGCAGGGATAAAAATTGAGATTTGCATGTATATTCAGTGTATGCAGAAAATGTTGGCATTTCACTGTGATTGCTTGGGGATAATTTTATAATATATGAAGAACTGGAGGATTTAATTCTTTAATTGTGCTTCTGGCTTTTTGTATAAAATCATATTAAAAAAAAGGTTAATCTTTACAACAGGAAAATATTAGGTCTACAGATTTGAGCAAATGCAGAATACAAAAACAAGACTTACGTTAATATTTTATATTTTAGCCCATAATGTTGGAAGGGACAAAACAGGGAGAACTGCCAACCTGAATTCTATTGATTTCTCTCCCTTGACTATAAACCAAGCTTTTTTTCTTTCTTGAAGTTAAATACATAGCATTGACAAAACTCTGTGACACTCCCACTGTGAGCTCTGCAAAGTGGAGTCTTTTATAGGTCACGAGAGCATGGAGAACAGGAAGAAAACTTCCCTGTGTAGTCTCTTCAGTTTCCCTCAGCTCAGGGCTTAGGGGTGAGCTCTGTTCTCAGCCTTGCCTTTTTTGAATCATTACCCAACCTGAAGGTAATGAATATTCTGGCCAGTTTCCTATAGGCTTTAGATCAGTACTGGAGTCAGATGGACTAGGAGCACGTGTCTCATGTGAATTGCATTTTCATGTCTGCAGGACAGCAACAGCTATCGCACAACCACCATTTTCATTCACTAGCTGGATTGTAGTCTCTGCCATTAAAACTGTCTGTTTCCTCCTAAACCATCTTTGAAACTTTATTTCCTCAGGTTCATTTCAGTTTAGCTGCAGCACTTTGCAAAGTAATCAAGATTGGCTGGCAGTCACTTGGTTCAAAAGTCACCATCAGCTGTCTACTACCAAATGATACAAATTACGCTGTATTAGTGAAATACACTTATTAGCTTTAAGCCCTTTTTTAGTACACATTTTATCAGTGGTTATTTTTTTGTTTTGTTTTTTTATTTTAATTGTCCACACAAGGTAGGGCACGAGCATAGGGAGGCTAATTTTATTTTTTTAATTGAGAAGTAAAGAAAAAAAAAACCAATGTACCGTCATCCTTCTCCCAAGAGGGACCTTACGTGGTTTGTGCAATTCAGCATTCAAAACCAAACTATCAGTATTTATTTTCCAGTATCTCACCTGATGACTGAATGAATAACCATCGCATGCACAAAGAGCAATCTGTTTGTTTTATAAGTGACACGGTTTCAGGCACTTACGAAATAATGAAAACTAACACCTAACATCAATGTTAAATGAATGTGAAGAGCTAAGTTTTTGTGTCAGTGTGTGAGAAGGAAAAAGCAAACTGTAGATTGCACGTCAATTCCTATTGTAAAGTTGAATACTATTTGCTTAGTAGTGATGATTCATGAGACCCTAAGGTTGTATAGAGTTAAGATGTGTGATACATGAGTATTTTTTTTATCTCCCTCCTTCTTTTCTCTGCTTCTGTGTGTCTGATCTGTAGTCTTATTGCTTGCAAAGGGAGCTCTCATTGTATGTCAACCTGTGGGCTCAGATACTGCATGAAATAACATAGACTTCATTTGTATCAAACTACTTTTTTCTCTCTCTTAAACCACATGCTTACACAGCTACTCCTACTGCATTTGTGTGTGTGTGTGTAGTAAGCTTATTAATGATACCTTGATCTCTCAGAGTCTTCCCTTAAGCAAATTTTGTGCCTTCCTCTGCTTTAGATGCAGGGTATTAGTGCTCATTGCCATTCCTTCCCCCCTTGCAACTTCTAAAAATAATCAGCCATAAAAGTAGCTATTGAGCTTTATTGTTACCAGCACAGTGAGATTAATAGTAGTGAATATACTGTACCTCACTAAAAGGGTACCTTAAATTGTTTGATTATCTCCCAGGACAGTCAGGGAGTTCTGAGAAACCCTAGTGTTTCCTGTTACTCCTTCCATGGTAGTATGGGTCTGCATTGATTTTTCCAGTAGTCTGTGCCAAACAGGAACAATTTAGCTCATAGGGAGGTAATAAAATAATCTTTACAAACTATGAGTATTGTAAAGCTGGTCAGAAACTGAATTTATGTTTGTGGAAGAGACAGGATCTGGTAGTTTAGTATCTTTCAGTGAAATTATAAATAAAAAAAAGATCTGATTTACTGTGATTTGGGACCACTGAAGGATTTCAGTTTTGTTTATCACCTGCTTTCATTTCAAGAAGGTCTAATTTATTTTAATATTTCAATTCAACTTTTTCCTCTGCTTATCTGATTTTCAATGAAATGCAATGCAGCCTCATATAAATTAACAATGAGATCAGAATGAAATATTTTTAACATTGTCAGAATGAAATAATTTCCCATTTCTGAGTGCTTTGTGAAAGTAGGGATTATTTTTTTCAACTTCTTCCTATTAAACACGTGATTGAAACAAACCTGTTCTTAGAAAAACTTTCAGAATGCTAATTTTCTCAGTGAAATTAATTTCCAGTAGCTGTGATTAATGTTGGAGATTATCCAAGGAATCTAGGTTTTGAATGTAGCTCCTAGCTCCAAGGCTGTACCACTTTTTTCCTCAGGCACAGTATTAATCTTAAATTGGGTGCACATGACATCATGATCTTTTTTGCTCTCAAGTTTTGCTTCTGGAAAATGTATATAGAAAAACAGCATGCATAACCCATGCTTATATCGTCAGTGCTCCAGTGGCTATATGAGTATCTGCTCTGTTTCTTTTTATTGGCTTATTGTTGAGAGGAAAATGCATCAGAATTGCCACTAAGTGAAGAGTTTGTCTTCTGTTTCAGAGCTGCCTTTTCTTTTTCCTATGTTTGTGAAGGGTTTGCAATTCTAAAAATAATTGTAGGACATTTTTAAATGGAGACTGATAAATGAAAAGTATTCAGGTGAACAATTAATTTTCTAAGAAAATATGGACACAGGAACGTCTTCAGACATTAACTAATAAAAGCACTAAATCCTTCTGTTTGCTTAAGATATGGCTAAGCCTAGTTTTATGACAGTAATAGCACTATTATTACAGGATGCCTGTGACTTTACTTTTCATGATCTCCTTGAGTTGTGTTCATTCTTCTGCTGTCATAAAAATATATTCATATAAGAGAAGAGTGCGCTGCCTGTGTCAGTAATCGTCATGGTCAGATACAGTGTGACATTGTGGCATTGAAAAGGAGCAAGAGTCAGTCAACTCGAGAAGTCTCACTGTGAAGAAGGAACAGAACATTAATCAATTTTCTGAACTTTCTTTTTAATGCCAATAGAAATGAATGTCATGCCTAGCAAATTGTGTGTCAAGTCTCCCAAAAGTATGTCTGACATAATATCTTCTCCACACCTTGCACCTTATTAAGACTTTTGAGTGTTCAGTCAACATAGGAGACACAATGGAGCCTTCTTAGATGTTTCTGAGGTTCAAAGGGGGAAAAAAATTAACACAAAAGGGTGTTCTGCACAGAATTTTCCACTCATTATTGATCTCTATGTAGGTCCTGGGTCATGCCTTCCATATGTAGCAAATCTTGCTCCAGGGTTCTCATTTGCTAGGAAACTTTCATGGACTCTTAGGGGCTTTTTGGTTTTAGTCTTGCTTTTGTTTTTGTTTTAATGCATCTTAGTTTATGGGTCCTCCACTGAATGGCTGCATTAGCTTTGTTATTAAATTGCATAGCTCTAGACCCAGTTACAGCTAGATTTAAAGATACAGCTGAAAAAGCATACTGCTGTTGCAATTTACTACGAATCATGTGCTGTTGGAGTGCACTGAAAACCTGAGCGTTCCAAATATATTGAAAAAAAAATAAACTAACTCTTTTCAGGAATGGAGGCTATTAAGAGACAAGATTTGCATGAAACACATTTCTACAAACAAATGTCCAGTACTCCTGGTATGTTTTTTCTATCTGAACACAAATTCCTTCCATAGCAGGAAAAGCCTTTACAGGTCAATGCAAAATCATTTTGCACCGCTTCAGCCTATATCAATACCTGATTACAAAAAAAATAACTTGTGTTAAGTAGTCCATGGTCTAGATGCCAAATGTTCACTTAAAGATTAGAGCTTCAGCTGGTAACTGTAGACATGATTACATTTAATCTACCACATGTGCATAGTTTTACTTCAGTAGAGGCCTCTTTCAGGTATCTGTAAGCACACTGGAGCCTGCAGAAGATGCAGAAAATTATTATTATTGAAGTCTCTGAGAACTGGTAAGATTCTTATAATGACCTTGTCCATGCTATATTCACCCTGTGGAAGTCTTGACAAAGTGCTAGGGACAAGTTTTACAAAGTCTTTTACGCTTGTGAGTATTATTGGCTTATGCAAGTAGCAAGGCCTTGAAGTATATGGTTCATCAAGAATTTCTGTGGAACTGATGTCTTTCTCAGCTGGAGGGTGAATTCTGTCTGAATACTTCTGAGTAAAAAGGAATTACATTCAAGTGAAATTTTTCCACAGCTAGTTCATGCCCCGCTGAGTTAGGTGGCAGTGATTCATAAGTTGCTGGTGGTGTACGACAGTAAAGTCTATTACACCACTCAGTAGTAAGATAAATGCAAATAGTGATGATAGAATTTATGGATGGCTTTTTATCAGAGCACCTCTATACATTTTGCAAATATTGTGTCAAGCCTCACAATGAATCGGCTGCATATGAGCAAGCTGCTATAAAAGGGAGGGGACACAAGGAGTTGGCAGCATGCCTCACAAGATGCTTCAGGTGTTGGAACTCCTAGCTATCATTTGCAAAGTCTTCATCCATTTCTGTGACAGCTGATGAGATACTTCCTGTATCTTCAGAACTGGGGTGGTAGTGACTGATTGCACAAGGTCTGCCCTTAGCCTTGTTACTCAAAGGATAGATGTTAAAACAAACCTGACAACACATTTGTAAGATATTTCAATGCATTAATAGCTTTTTAAAAGGAAAAAAAAAAAAAAAAAGGTGTATATATGTGTGTGGGTAATTGTGCCCATACCCTGATGTGAAGTCGTACCTGGGCTTTTTGATTTTATTCTAGAGTCATTCATTAATCACATGAAGATTAATAATTAGCCTGGAGAACAGGTACCTCTTGCAGGAATCCACTTAAAGTTAGTTCTGACCAACATGGAATTCACAGCAGTTTTTTAGAAGTAATAATAGAAATTTAAAGACATGAATAGGTGTAACAGAAAAATAATAACGGAAACAAAATCTTCTTACTTGAGGACCACTGTCTTATCTAGCATATAAACTGATGAAATCAACACCCATTGAGCTTATCAAACAGATGCTTCTGAAACATACAAAATATTTTACTGATAAAATTTACATATTTTTTTCCCATATAAAGAAAATTTGATTTATATAAAATGAATTAGTTCCATGGCAATTAATTGAAATGTCACCACTGATGTCAGATGGATGTCTCAGTGTTCAGGAGAAGGTATAGATTACAAAGAATCCTCTCCTTTCCCTGCCATGGATGATGCTAAACCATCTCCTAATACCTCTTTCTTCTAAGCTCTCCTCTTCACCCATTGTTTTGTGCTGCAATATTCGGGCTGTGATTCTGCAGAGGAGTTTTTTCAGAGGGACTGTTACATGGAAAGCATACTTGAGTGGTATATTTCTGTTTTTCACATTTAAAAAATCAATTGTATTTCCCAATTGCCAGTAGAGCTTGCTTCCACTTTAATCTAACTAGTTCTTGATGTTATTGGGAAGTGGTGACTGATGTGGGGCTGATGTTCCTTAAGGAAAGAAATGTGGGAAAGCCCATGCTGGGCTGCTGCCAGAAACAATATAGCTGCATTATTGTTGCACTCTGTACAGATTAATTAGCTGTGTCGAGAGGCAAGTGTCATAGTGTGCTAACATGGCTACCTTTGGAGCTTAAACAACTCATTTCAATCTGACTTAGGTACCTTAAGATAAGGTTGGCTTCTTTATCCTTGTAATATGTTGAAATAAAATGACTCATTCTACAGTGCTAATCATTTCTGGCAAGTTATGGTCAGTGTTAGTCAGTGCCACATAGCAGATGCTCTGTGATGGTATCATCTTGCTCTGACTTGTATCCACCTGTTCAGAGGAAAACAGCTGACCTGTAAAGTCATCTCCCAACTCTGCCAGTGCACATATGGAACAGAGCTCTAAGCTGCTCATTTCTCAACTAGAACATGTCCAACAACAGTGTAAGTAAGTCTCTCAGTCTCAGGAGATGTTAGCAAAGAGCCAGCTAAGTGCTAAGCCACTAATTCAAGCAAGATCTCCCTGTGCTGGGACTGCTCTCGTCTCTGAGGATTGGAACAGGAGCACTGCAGTCTTGTTTATATACTTGTCAACTTGCACAGTATATGGGGTGTATTGGCTCACTTTGTCCTTTTTGAATTGCCTGATATTAGTATTTCTATCATCAGGACAACTATTATTTGGCTTCAGAAGTATATTGGATTTGGACACAAGAACTGTGGAAATGGGGGGCACATGGGGGATTGTATGGTTGTCTCTGGTACTTGCATGATCATAGAATAGTTAGGCTTGGAAAGGACCTTAAGATCATCCAGTTCCAACCCCCTTGCCATGGGCAGGGACGATGAATCCTGTTAAGTATTTCTCTGTATTGCTGTGCATCGAATCATGGAATCATAGAATCACGGAATCATAGAATCACAGAATCATAGCATCATAGAGTCATTTGGGTTGAAAAAGACCTTTAAGATCACCAAATCCAACCCTTAACACTGTCATGTCCACCACTAAACCATGTCCCTAAGGAACACATCAAGTCTGTACATATGATCCTGATACAAGGACCAAAATTGTGATGCAGTGCCAGAAAAGGCAAGTAATATCTGTGCAGGGGAGAAAGAGAGAGCAAATCACTTGGCACAGCACAGTTAGGCAGTGAACTCCAATGGCAAAATGGTAACTGCTAATTGGATTTAATGAGATAAATGCCCAACGGAAGGTACCTTCACCAAACAAGTAAGTCAAGAAGCCAATTCATGTTGGCAGGGAAGTTCTGAGTATATTAGTACTCATGTAGAATAGCCATAAGGAAATGAATCATACAGCTGGAGGCTGTTTGAAAATGTCCTGTCACTGGATGTGCTACACTGAGTTCATGTGCAGCACAGAGAGCTAAATTAATTTCAGGTCACTAAAATAGAGGAAATTTTTGAGTAATCATCACTGTATAATGACCTAGGTGACAATGGGTAGGTTAAAAATAAGAAATGGATTTTTGCATTTCAGGGAAATGAGAGTGGCCTTCCTCTGGGAATAAGGGGAAAATTTGAATGTAAGGAAGAGAGTTTCCAGTTTTAGATCTGATTATCCTCTCCTTTTGCAACCTTGCGCAGTCATTAACACTCTTGCAAAGGGACATGAAGTGCTATTGTTCAGATTTGGTAACCCTCCCACTCATGCCCTGATTTCCCAGGTGTGAGTCTGCTCGGGTCTCCATCAGAGAGTCTCCAGTTCTGGCCTTTCTGGCTTTATTTATATATACTTCTTTTTAATGTCCCTAATTTGGGGGAGAAGATGTAACAGCCAGTGTCAAGAAGACTGCATCTTCACAAGTGTCTGAGAAGTATCGCATGATGGGTTTCCAGAT
This sequence comes from Psittacus erithacus, assembly GCA_009867235.2. Taxonomy (NCBI): domain Eukaryota; kingdom Metazoa; phylum Chordata; class Aves; order Psittaciformes; family Psittacidae; genus Psittacus; species Psittacus erithacus. The sequence goes on along the minus strand of WYDI02018024.1, from coordinate 8,594 downwards.
TCATGGGGTTTCCATGACACTATTTTTAGAGGTTGTTTAAAATCTTTGCAAGAAAAACTGCTCATGAATTGGAAAATATAAGTGATAGTTGCCAGGATTTTCTATGTCATCTCTGTCACAGTGAATGATACTGAAATATACCATTTTCCCAGACAAATGACATTGGATTCTGAGAGAAGTGGCTGGGCAGTAGAAATGTATGGAGATAGAAGGAATCAGGATTTTTCTTCTCATGGTTTCACAATTCTGTGTGCAACCAGAGAAAGTGAAAAAGGCAGGGAGGGCCAGCAAAAAAAGCTCTCTGGACTCCCTGATCCTATTATCCTGACGGTGCAAACACACTCCCCATTCTGCAGGCTGAGGAGCCTAGAATGAAAGGTGAATTTTTCTGCTATTAATTATCTAATTGAGATTGCTGAGAATATTATATTAGTAACATTTTGTTGAAATATTTTTTCATATAAAAATATTGGCAGCTGATTTGGTTACCCAAAGCAGCAGGTTGGATTTGTCACTTCTGGCATTCTGTTCACATGAATGGACATCCCACTGAAATGAGGTTACAGTCTTAAGTGTACAGATAAATATTCTTCTGCACATTGAATAGCAGAGAATTTTTCTTCTGTTACTTGCTGAAAGTGATTTTTATTCATTTCACAGGCTGAGGCGTGATGGGGCAGCTGTAACTTCATCTTTTGTGAGCTAATACCACATAGTCTGGTAAACTTTGGAACATATTTACCAAAAAAGCAACTGGAGGAGAAAATGTAGTACTTCTGAAAGTTTTGATGCTTTTTGTCTTTGGCGTTGCTTCTGCAGGGTGGAAAAGTACCCAACATGCTGGGAAAGGGATCTTTGAGTGCTTAGTTCAATAGCTTTTAAATAACTGCAGAACATGACAATAATGAAAAAGCATCAAACTGCTCCAAAAGGATTTGCATCTGTGAACCTGAAGAATCTTATCCAAAGCTTTTAAAATTCTTCCCTAAATAGTAAAAATATTAAAATTCTTCAAGCTGTAAATGTATACCTTTTCTGAACTATGCCATCAGCTTTCACAGTAACATAAATAAGTTCCCTCTGATTTTTTCAGTGTTTCCGTTTTCTGGTTTTCAAAAGCTGCTCCCTGCTCAGCCTTTGTTATTTATGGAGTTTGATTATATTTATTCCTTATACTTAGCTTAATGACACTAGCACACTTAACCTGTGAACCTCGGCTATTTTGGCTGGATGGTAATTTGGCTGAAGCTGTCATTAAGGTGTCAGAGCAGATTGTAGGACAGCCATTTTATCCGCTGTTGCTGTAGCTGCTGAAGGTCCTTGATATGTTGTCTGTCACTCTCAGGAGAAAGCTGCCACTAAGACATAGGCAGAGTTGTCCCATGGCTTCTTATTTCCTCATTCTTTAGTATTCTGTATGGGAATGTTGATTTTACCTAAATCACAGTCCCTTAAATTTCAGCTTATGTGGTTGTGCCGTGCCTTTGTCCAAACATGTCTAAAGCTTTTGTCCAGGTAATACTTTAAACTGGGTAAATCCACCTAATCACTTACTTCCTACAAGCCCATCAAGTGCAGCTGTTCCTTAATGACCCTCAGTTAATAAGTTTGAAGTGTCATCCAGGGGAAAACTGTGTCCTTCAAGAGATGATTTTAGAATTTACACTTACCTCAGCAAAACTTCAAACTCAGTAAGGTTCATGCCCGACACCTTCAAGAAAGTGCTACATCCCTGCCTGACTGTGAGCCCGCAATGTAATTTATTTGATTTGAATAAAATTATTTGACAGTCCAATAGTTGTGTGAAAAATTACAACAGCCTCGCTAGTACCTACGCACATTTAGTCACTGACTTCAAAGAGGCCAGGTTTTCACCCAATGTCTGCCAAAGACTTTTTAAAGTAACGTTGCATCTAGTCTGCTTGTCCAATACAGATCCTGGGAAAGGCATACTATAATAATGTGTCTGCAGCTGTTTTCCTCCAGAAAAAAACTATTTTCCTTGAATCCATATGGTTGTTAGCAAAGTACATTGTTAGCGGAATTACTTTATACAGTGGCTGTGATACCAGATACTACAAGTTGTCATTTGTAATCATCAGTGTTTCGACTGACTGTCGGCTCCTGACTCATGTGTTGAAAAAGAGTAAGAAAGAAAAAGAAGACATGTTGTCCTGCTTTAACCTCAAAAGGGCAGGATGGTGCCATCTGGCAGTTTCAGGAGTTTGACTTCTTTTCCACTCAGCAATTTTTTGGAAGTTCAAAACCTACTAATGTAAGAGTTAGAGAACTCCATGCAGAATTATAAATCAGCACAATAATTTAAACACAATATAACTTCAAGGGATGTGAAGAACTGTCATTTATCAAAACATACCTAAGTTCTAAAGCTAGTACTATATGTTGAATTTTTAAAATATAATAAGAGATTTGTCCTGAATGGAGATTTTGATGTACTGACTTAAGAAAAAGGTTATCAGCAAAAAAATGGCTATCCACTGCTAGCACCTGCTCTCCTTTTTAACATGCCTTCCTTTCCTTTGAGCAGCTCCTCTCTTGTGCTGCTGCATCACTGCCTACCAGAAGATATTCTCTTTAGAAAGAGCTAGACATCATCTACCTGTCACAGTAGATGGAAGCGTCACCACTTGGAAAAGAAATACTGCAATTGTGTCCCTTTCTTTTCTTAGTCACAAACTAAGGGAGGGGGAGGGGGAGGGGGCGGAATCCAAGAACATGAGATGGGGAATGTGTGATGTTGGGTACCCTCCCATTCAAAGATTAAGTTGGTCCTTAAACCACACAGGTATATCTATGTGTGTCATAGATACAAAATAGGCTATTTTCCCTAGGTAAAATTATAGAAGGAGATTAGGTATTATATAATAAGCATACATAAAAAATTATTTCCTTTCAATGCTGTTTACCAGTTTTGTAGCTAATTCCAAATCCAGTTCATATCTTAGCCCTTTTATATCCAGTGGTGTAAACATATTTATCAAAATGAATGCATTTATGCTGCAAGGGCATGTTTATAGGTATAACTTTGTTAAATTTAAAGTGTTTGGGCACACATTTGTCATCCTGAATGTTTGACTCCGGAAATTATTTTTTTTAACGGCTTGGCCATTGCTAAGGGTGAAGTTAAGGAAAAATATTGTTGTTTCTTCTTCGCATAAGACAAAAAAATCTCTGACCTTGTTTGCTGAGAAGTTCAAGTGCCGTCAATCAGTTTAATTATTCAGGATATTTGTTGTCATTATAGGAGACAGATGTGTTTGCCATCTGTGAAAAATTGTCTTGGTTTCTGAGAATCTAAAAAGAGGTTGATTTCTTATATGCTGAGCAGGGTCCAGGACAGTGGGATAGTGGGATGTTCTGAAGACTCCCCTAGACTGAGCACTCTTTAAGCTCATATAACTCCTGCATGGTGACTGGATAGGATATGTGACACCCCTAGAGCAGAACAGTTGTTTTTTCTTAATATACTTCAAAACGGGTCTAAATTATGGTGAGAACAGCATAATAAACTATGGAAGAAAATAGTAATTGTCCATTCAGTGCAGTTAAGAACGGGGCGATACCCACCTACCTGCTGATGAATGCCAGGGGAGAAGGTTGGTGTTTGTCCACTGCTGTGCAAACAAGAACAGGCAAAGCACGAGCCCTCTGAAGAAGCACCAGCATTTCCTGTGTTTCTCATGTGAAGCAGATCTTTCAGAATACAGTCTGTGATCATGTCACTGAACACTGTATCGTAAAGGATGTGAATAATTTAGCAAAATGCTCAAATTGCATTTTTTCACATTACTTGACTGTACAGCCTTACCTTTACAGCCTTACATGAGTAACTTATTTTTTTTACCATTCTTTCTGTGTGGGTGTAATGTAAATAGTGAAATGTTCAATTTTTTTTGGTATTTTGCAATATTACATGCCACAATGTTTAATCTGCATTAGTTGTACTTTCTCAGGAAAAACAAAGAATAAATAGGGTATTATTTATGATAACATATATTTGTGCATTTCCTTTATATTTACATCTTTACAGTTTCCCAGAATTGAGTTTTCTTTGTAACTCTGAAAGCCTTTATGGCATACAACAAATCCTTTTGTTACAGAAGAAGTAAGGAACTTTTTTCAGTGATAAAGATTAATAAATCTTCAGGGGTTTCATGCTGATAAACGCTGCATTGGCTACAGTGTAAACACAAGTACTCTGTAAACCTTTTCAACTAACAGGCACAGTTCAACAAAGCCTCTGCAAAGTGGATGATGGTAGCTGAGAAGAAGCCTGTGCACAGCACCCTCAGATCCAAACCTACAAGTTTGTATCACTTGTAAATTAAAGCAATTGTGGTCTACCAGCACTTGGTGAGAAGACTGTCATTTTCTGGTTTGATCCTGGAGTGCCAAATGTTGGCTTGTTTCCAGAAGCATTCCAAACTCTTCCACTGACTTTAGTGAGGTTACTCTGAGTTCATACCAATGTTGTCTGAGGTCTCAATCGCTGCCATTGATGTCAATAAAAAGATACCAGCTGCAGCCGGGATGTCCCACTTGAGATGAGCCGGTCTCCCTGTCTTGTATGAAGCTGTGCAAAAAAGCCCAGATCTTTGAGGCTAAGTATGAATGTGGCAGCACTAAATGAAAATCCTTCAGTCTTCTTTCATTTTATTATGGTAGCCTTATTTACTTTTTTGTACCCTTAGACTGGAACAGAAAATGGAGTTTCTTCTTTGTGCTTAAATTCAGATTCTGCCTTTGTCTCTCAACCTTGCTGTGGGAAATTTGGGTACAGAAACATTACAGGTTTGCATACTTTATCGTTTTAGAGCTTTTTTTTTTTTTCCAGTAGCACAGCTAAGAAAAGCTAAGTCTGCCACCAGAACTAACCGAAATCTGGCGTGAGACTTAGCAAGTGTAGACTTTGTAATTCTGTCTTGCTGGTTTATGTACTACAGATCTGTATGCAGATAAATTAATATACCATATGTCATACAATTGATCTATGCTTGCTGCAATAGGAAAGTAGGCATATTTTAAGGTGTAGAATTAGTACTGCATGCAGGCCAAGCCATAATAAATAAATAGTAGAACTGCAATAATGGCACAGCAATGCCTCAGCAACTCATTGGTGTAGATGGACTTAGATGTAAATTACTATAGCAGGTCATTTACAGAACACTGCACATAGAAAGATTAAGTACAGGCCATGCTTTTGAAATTAGTATGCAGGTAAAATTAGTGAAACAGCATATCTGAGAACAGTTACAAATGTATTTTTTTTAGGAGGGGAAGTAACCCACAACTTGTATTTCCATGGCCCGCAGTTGCTTGATTTCAGATTTCTGTTTTATCAGGTGAAGACAAAAGTTTAAAAGGCACAGACAGCTACAACTGGTCTGCATCTTTGTCTTCTGTTTGCATATGATTGTAGTGGTCATCTTAATAGGTGAGTGTTGTTATCTCTGAAGGGAAGAATGTGGTGAGTCTGTGAGTTTCTGTATCAGTTATCTGAGAGTGACTAATTTGAGAGTTGAACTGTACCATGTTATATTTCAGTGAAACCAGCCAAAATTAATCACTCACCAGTATTCTTTGACTATAGCCTGTTCTACCAGAGCAGGGAGGTGTGTGTGTGGCGGGGGAGAGCAGAAAAGGTTATAATTGAGCAAATACATTTTTCGGCACTTTTGATAACATTGAAAAGAGTGTTCGCTTTCATAGTTGTTCTTATAATGCATTTTGCTGCTGGGGTCAGATTTTGCACATCAGCAGAACTTTGGGCAGAATCAATTCTGTTTCTTCTGTTGATGTCACTGAAGTGGGAGAGTTGCTCATAACTGGGGATGTGTTTCGCTGACTCTGAGCAGGAAGTGGATAATACCAAATCTATTGTTCTCTGTGAATAAGCCAGGTAAATAAGTAAATTCTTGTGGTTTTAATCATGCAGAAAGAATTCAGACAAAGAGGGAAGTTATGCCTTAAGAAAAAGTAGGGAAACTTCCAAAGTGCTTTACTGACAAAGGAGTTGAATGATTGGAGAAATAAATGTTAATGGCCACATTTGAAAAGTACCAAGAACCACTGTTTGAGGTTGAATTCTGCTGCAACTTTTATTTGTCAGATCATCAGATTACTGGACTCATGCCAGTACAGTTGGAATATGGCCAGCTGAAAGTCACACAGCAATGAGATGTTGACACATGGCACAGGGAAAAGGCTGTGCTGGTGAGGAGTTACCAGGGAAAGATGCAAATTCCTCTTTCAGTTGCAGGAAGAGCTGCATATATATAAATGTAACACTATTTTGCTGTGTAAAGGCAGAGCTGAATGACTGACAGATCTCAATAAAATGAGGCTTTATAGACTGAGTGGGTAATTATGAAGAACTAGCCAGAGGGCGACTATATTCTCTTCTCTTGCAGGTAGTAAATTTGGGGTTTGTGTTAATCATGGAGAAAGGATCTAAGAAAAGACGTATTCTGATTTTGGTTACATTAGTGCAGACCTGGGATAACTTTGTCACTAACTAAACTGTTTGGCCTTGGAATGTTCCTGAAGTGCTGGTTAGGACATAGATACACACTCTGATCTCTTTCCAGTCTCAAACAGGGATGTGCAGTGAACCTCTTTCCATGGAAAGCAATCCTGTATGCATATGCCAGAAAGAACCATGGTTCACTCTAACTCAGTCCTTAATCTGGACAGCTGGGGATAAGGATCTTACAGGACTTTGCAACATATATCAGTGCTTAGCATCAACAAGGACTCTATTTTTGTCATTGTCAACTCTTCCTATTAGGGAAATGTGAACTCAATGTTTTAGAATCATAGAATCATAGAATAGTTAGGGTTGGAAAGGACCTTAAGATCATCAAGTTCCAACCCCCTTGCTATGGGCAGGGACACCTCACACTAAACCATGTCACCCAAGGCTCTGTCCAACCTGGCCTTGAACACCGCCAGGGGTGGAGCATTCACAACTTCCCTGGGCAACCCATTCCAGTGCCTCACCACCCTTACAGTAAAGAACCAGCCGATCAAAAAAAACTACTAAAACCCACCCACCTGATCTTCAGATTGATCTAATTAAATCTCATCCAGTCTAAGTAAATTAAAAACCTTGAACAGGGACTGTTTTAAACCAGCTGAAAATTTGGATCGATGCAGCTTTTTACAATTACAAACTTATACTCCTTTCTCAAAGGAATTCTTTTTATGTCCTCTCTCAGATACCTGTTTTTAACAAGGCTGTGCTTTTTTCTTTTTGTCAGTTTTTCAGGTTGCATTTAGTGCATTTTTGCTGATCATGGTACACTGCGCTGCTGTGACTCCCACACTATGTTAAACTGATGAATTAGATTATGTTTTGCCTTCTTGTTTTTTTTCCTTTTTAGTGATATCTGCTAATCCTTTCTAGTCTTGGATGTTCTCTCTAAGACATCCACTTCTGCTATATACTCTTGGTTTTGGCTTATTTTGCAGCTCCTTCACTGGTCACTCTTGCTTTTCAAGTAGTGCAGCGTGGCACCTACAACAGGTTTCAACACTGTCATGACTTCAGCTTTCTGCCTAATTTGGTTATGAGCTGACTTTGCTCCAATATGCATGGACCACGTCCCCCGCTGTTAGTGGGAGCTATGCAGTGCTTGGTTTTTTAGCTCTGAACATGGCAATTGATCAAGGAGAGTTAAACAAGGTTCTCTCAATGGCTCTGGTCTGTTTGTAATTGTTTATGTCTACAAGTCAAATACCTTAATTAAACTTTCAGCACATAATTCTGTCTTTCATGGACTTGCTGTTTTAATAGCTTGGCTGCTAATTACCCAGTATTTTACCTATCTTCTGCTTAATGCTAAGTTATATGTGCTTTTCCCAGGTTAGATTTAATGTGCAAGGCTGCAATATCACTAAGCCTTTGAATTTATTTTGTCTTCCTGACCTCACTGGCTGCGTTTGTGGATTTTTGTTCCTTCTATTTGGCATATATAGTGGTACAAAGCCTCAGTGGATTCTTTCTGATGACCTCATCAGCTCGTACTACTAAGACACGTTAACTTTTTCAAATTTCTAGATTTTGTAACTTTTCACAACCTATTAATTGATCAGTTCCTTAGTTTCTTGGTATTTTAAAACTCTAGGAAGCACAGTTTGGAATATATTAAGGTATTTTACTACTACTCAAGATATTTTTTGGCATAATAATTGCAGTAAAACTTTAACCAGTAATGAAACCAGTTAGCTTCCTTGTATTATACCTTCATAGCTTAGATGTGAAAAATGCCTGCAATAATAAATATCTCCTTCTATTTTACTTTTTTTCCAAAAATATTCTAAAATAATTTCCGTCATATCTTCAAATAGACTCCCAGTAATTGTTCTAGAGGAAGTCTCCACCTTTTGCCAACCAGTCTTCTATTGCAGAAAACATTGTTCCCTTGACTCACTTTTTTCATAGAATCATAGAATAGAATCATAAAATAGGGTTGGAAAGGACCTTAAGGTCATCTGGTTCCAACCCCCTGCCATGGGCAGGGACACCTCACACTAAACCATGTCACCCAAGGCTCTGTCCAACCTGGCCTTGA
>WYDI02018020.1:0-25753 GCA_009867235.2 Psittacus erithacus | reverse complement strand
TTCATCAGGTCCCATGGACTTGTGCACATTCAGGTTCTTAAGATGATCTCGAACCTGATCCTCTCCTACAGTGGGCCCAAGGTCTCAACTCTCACAGTCCCTGCATCTGCCTTTGAAGACTTGGGTGGTGTGGTCAGAGCATTTGCCATAAAGACCAAGACAAAGAAGTCATTAAGAACCTCAGCCTTCTCCAAATCAACTCCTTCTCCAATCTCCTAATTTAGATTTCCTTTCTCATGTTTCCTTCTAACACTAGAAAATACTTTTTGAGCTTTGACCAATAAATGTGAGGGAAAATGGAAAACTACTCAAGAAGATGAAAAGCCTGCCTGAAGCCCACCTAAATTTCAGATTTAAGAGCCTTGATTCCTACCCTCTCTTTGCTAAACTCAATGAACTATAATATATGTGCCTCAACAGACCAATTCATTTTCCCTAAGTCAGGAGCCAGCTACTGCTTAAAATTCAGCAATGTGAATAACCTGCCTTTAAAAGAGCCTTCTTTTTTTTTGAAAAATTAAAAATATCTTTTCATAATTATTTTCATACAAGAGAAAATACCAACTGCTAGCAACTACCCACTGAAAAAGGCAAAAAAAGCAAAAAGCAAAACTTCTGCATTATTTCCAGTAAAAGTGTTGAACAGAGACAGCAAACACTGGACATCAGGAATAAACGGCCTATAATTCAACAGTCTGCACTTTAATATTGACTTCCTTTCTTGACAGTTTGCATTCCATGAGCCTGTGGAGTTCACTGTCAATATGAAACACAGATGCATTACAGTTATAACTAGCAGTCTCTTATTACCACATGTTGCAAAGGACCTCTGTGCTTGAAATGCAAATTTTGATTTTCCTAATCATGTCAAGTAATGGTTCTCACACCAGATTAAAAGAAGTTCTTACCAACAACCCATTAGTAAATGGTGAGAGGCTTTTTGTGTGTTACTTTCTTTTCATTATTTTCCAGAGATCATAAACCCCTTATTTTAATTTTAAACCACTACTGTACTTACCTAGGTCAATAAGTATTGCATGTTGTTGGGAAGTTAGTTGTTTTAGGAGTTCTTTATAAGGTGTGTCCTTTGGTTGTTGTTTAGTGGGAAACTGATGTTTAAGATGGTATTGCTCTGCTAGAAACTTCCAGATCTCCCCACGGTGGTGACGTGGTACTCCTGAGAGAAAAAAGTCATTAAAACCGTAATTTGCACTTCTACCGAGGGTTCAACTATAGTTGAGCTAACAGGATTGAGGAACTGAAGATCTATATCTGCTACATATGCAAGCAGACCCCTGTCTACTAGATTAGTATCTGCTGTCTTCAGTAGACCACAGAAGCAGATCAAACTACAGTGCTTATACTTCCTCAACCAATAAAAGACATTATCTTAACAAGAGAGATTAAAAGTAGAAACAAGGTGAGCTGCCTAAGTCTAAGGTTACCCTTGCATGCAGCCTGAGAAGTACTAGAAGAAGCAGCAAAAATTGCAATACTTGTCTCAGCAAAGTTATATGCTTATCTCCCTTTTTTTTTTCCATGTAAAGTACACAATAAAGCACTACAATAGAACTAATTATTTTTTTCACTAATACAGCACTGACAGTGTTGTTAGCAGTAAGTTTTAGGACGGTAGGATGCACACATAACAAAAGCATAAACAAGTACAAATGAGATGTGATCTAGACTACAACAGAATGCAGATAATCAGAAAGCGTTATATTTGTAATTTTTTTGTATATTTGTAGTGGCTTGCTGAATAATTTCTACATGTAAAAATGTTTTAAAGACTGAATTTCTTTCTCTATATACTGTTATCCTAATTTAAGCCCCATGCTAACCGAAACCTGCAATTCTTACCTGTTTGCCTTGCTTACTCAAGTTAATTTTAATGGTTTTGGTCTAAACGAGAACTTCCTGAACTCAATTTAAATGCATTTTTCATTTCTGTGTATGTATGAAATTTGACGTCACTCTAAGAACTCCGATATAACTGGACTTTAGAGAGGAGAGCATAGTAATAGCTATGTAAGAGCTAGGGATAACCTACTGGCATGTGCATCTTATTAGCAATCCCCTATGCAGTGCTTTAGTTATCTATTTATTTTGCATCATTCTGAGTTTTTTAAGTTTTATTTTGAACTGTAACATAGGCCAGCATCACTAGACTACCAACAGAAACCAAGTTTCTCTCATGCTCACATATTGACTCAACAGAGTCCTTTACCTACACTAATGGGAGAAACCTGTGATGAGTTTCCCTCACTCTGCAGCGGTTTGTGCTTAGGGCATTTAATATTGTTAGCAATCTAAATGTACTAATTATCTTAAATGGACAATTTGATTTAACTTGATGAATAACTGCATATAGGCAAGTGCAATACTTAAAATAGTAAACTTTTCCTAGTGGTGAATTCTTGACACTTCCATGTTGGAAAGCTTTGTTTAGAACTATAAAAAACTCCTTGGAGTAGCCATCTTCCCCATTGGCTACATACAGCACTCAGCATAATGCCTTTGGATCCAACCATGGCATAAATAACATTCAGTAATAATGTTATTCAAGTGTTCTAATTTCTTAGAACATTTAAAACCATCCTTAGGTTACATTACTTTTGATGCAGTGGAAAGAGAATGGTGGCTCAGCCCTGCAGTTGTGAGGAAGACTGTAGGTGGTGCTTGCAGGTACAATGTGTAGCTAAATTTGAGGGAAGAAAGGCAGTTCTACAGAGATATTCATGTATACTGTTTGTATACACACATACTACCCAGGCTGGAACAGAGAAATTCCAGATAGTAGTGCAGTTTCTTCAGTTATTTACACAGTCATTTCATTGGCATTATCCAGGCTTTCTTCTTTAATGATAGCTTTTAATTTATAAAATCAAATTTAATTCAAAACTGCATACCAAGTATAGTAACTCCAGTAATAGAATCACAGCTACCGCTGAAAGGGGCTGTTACTTGCATATGCATAACCATGAAGATATCCAACATTGTTCCTTGTTTAGTCAGCAGCCTGAAGAACAGCTTTAGTGAGAATCTGGTTATGAGGACTGGTTAACAGGTAATGCTATTCCTTTTCTAACACAATTTAAGTGCATTTACACAACTCAGAATAGCAAACTGTGCTTACCTTGCCCAACAGCAGAGTGTATTTTTTCCACATCAAATTTAATCTTTGACCTTCCAGGTGTACTCAGCATTTTTTCCCAAATCAAAGTTACCTCTTTTAAGCATGGTGTGATTTCTTCATAGTCAAGTTTCAGACGTCTGTTCTGCAAATTGTTTTCTGAAGCTAGGAAGTGATAACATGAACACACCAGTTAATATTCTTTACTATTTGTAACATGTATTAATTTAACTTGGATATTGGAGGCCTAGAAGGATGCCAGAGAGGGACTCTTCATCAGGGACTGTAGCAATAGGACAATAAAATAAATGCAAGATTTTCCCAACAGGATTTTTTGACTTCCCAGCTGTTAAAAGAAAAAAAACAGTGCAGAAGACCTACACCACATAAAAATACACAACCACCACAGTCGTCTATTTCTAATGCATGCAGCTCCATAACAGTAATGGCAACAAAAAAAAACAAACAAACAAAAAAAAAATTTAGAGGTGATCATTCCTATATCCATTTTTACAGATTACATCAAAAGCAAAGTTCAAGCACAGAAAATTTCAAAACCCTGAACACAAACAGGACTATAAACATGACGTATTCATGAGGGCCTCTTAATAGCTCCAATGAATCAGAAGAAGGGTCAATGCATAACTCAATCTTAAATAAGACATTTTAGATCATCAGAGCTCCTGGAGCAGAGATGCACTGTAGTGTTGGTGATCTTGTCAGATTACAATTTATAAGAACACTGCATTGTATCTTCAAGTGTTACGTATAAGGGATTAAAAAAAAAAAAAAAAAAGCAATAGCTGGGAAAGCATCAAAGAATCACGGCAAAAATAAAATTTAACTCTGTAGCTCAGTGGTATTTCCAAATTTTAGAAGTTAGTTTAGATTAGATTGGATATTAGGAAAAATTTCTTCACAGCTCTAAGTTGACCCGATTGTATAAATCATTGCTCTCAGAACCTCTTTCTCCAGATGGCCCCTTAGCCAACGGTGCTGTGTATGTGGTATCCACTGCCATATGTTATTTTACTGGATGAGCAGTTCCAGCATTTGCTGGGAACATGCCTGTCACCTGTGGGGCTCTCAGGAAACTCAGATATCGGGTGTTTAGATATCAGGGTTGAAACAGAAAAGCTACACTACCAGGAGCCTACAAAAGGGCAAAGTGTTCTTGGAGGCCATATCCGATGTTTGAGAGGTGTTCTCTCCTTCCAGCTGGGAGTCTTAGCCCAAGTTGAAAGAAGGATTTAATGTTTGGTATACTGATTATTTTCACATGGCTGGGCCCTTTGTCTACACAATTCTTCTTCCTGGAAGACAATCCTTCATCAAGTTTTCACAAAGGCGAAGAAGAATTGCCATTTTCAGGCCAGGTACCTCACTCCCCTGAGGATCCAGGTGCTTACTCCCTTCCTGGACATCTAAAATCAGTCAGATAAACATTTCTCTCCCTATCATTCACATCCTCAAAGGAGCAGCTCTCCAGGGCAATCACTTGTGATTCTGTATGCAGCTGTCACAATAAAACATGTATTCTTAATCAGCTACATTTTATATGCAAAAATCGCCACAACAGATTTGTGTTAAAAAACCCCTGCAAGTTACAGTTTCTCAAGCTCCTTATCATCCTTATGACTGGTCTAAACCATTACTACTCCATGCAAACCTTGCTTGCACAGTGCGTACACTACAAGAGGCACCCATAGTTTCAAGTCCACAACCACCTCCTTGAGAACTTCAAGACCAGCTAAACAGCACACTGCCATGACCAATACTCAGACAGTGATCTATGGATGCGAATGCAGAACTTTATTGTGCTGAATTCCTTGCCAGAGCTTCCTGACACCAGCCTAAAAAAACTCAGCTGTGGTAAAACTAGAAGTACCAATTCAGATCAAGTAAACAAGTAATAAGGTGAAGCGATGAAAAAATGAGTGCAAATTGTCACCTACACTAATGAAAACTGAGGGAGATGCTGTTAAACTGTACATTCCTAAAACATTTCATTAAGGCATGGTCCAATCTACTGTCAAGACCAGAGCAAACCAAAAGGTTTGCAGTAGGGGGCACCAACCTTGTAACTTCTGGTTTTCTTTCTCCATTCTAAGAAGAAGTATCTGCTGAATAATAGCTTTCTTCCACAACTCGCGAAGCTCACGGGGTGTCCGTTTTCTTTCTTCTTTCACTGGCCCAAAGGGGCCATCTTCACATACTGGTTCCAATGGGGATCTGGGTGGAAGTTCTCCGAGTTCGGAGTAATCTTTAAAAGAGAGAAACTGTTGTGAACTACTTAGATTTCATGATCAGGTGAACGGACACATTTTGAAAGACTGCATATATATACACAAATGTATGTATGTATGTATGTATGTACTTATACACATACATATACACACACATACATATCTAAGAGGTAGCAAGACTAAGCAAGGTTTACCAAATGACAGTTTCAAGCAGATTTAGAAGCTTCTGGGTAAGAATCATACTGGTCAAAGCCTGGAACATTTTTTTTTCTAGAACCTGGTAAAAACACTGTACCATACACTGAGACCATGGCTTGCTTATTACAGCTTTACAAGGACAGAGCTAAATGGAAAAGGAAAGTTTGAGAAATTGCAAAAATAAAACCTACAGCTGAAATCTAGCATGATTCAAACAGCAGATCAAATCAAATATGGCACCCACATAACTTAAAGAACCATTTCTGAACGTTTAACAAAGAAAACACACACCCTTAACTGCACAAACACAACACCACCTAAGGCCATTCACTGGGATGATTACCAGTTCTTAAAGCAAACATGCAGAAAAGGAGACAGGCATCTGGGACATGTTTGCTCTCACTTCTAATTTTTAATCATATCCTAACCTTTTGTACTTTTGGCTTCAGCTGGTCTACCACAAAAGATATCTTTTTGTCAAGCATGTAGGGTAATTCTAAGACTGAAAACACTACAAAAGAAAGTAAACATTAAGTAAATTTCAAGCAAATTTAAAAGTCTTTAGGGAAAGGGTGAACAACATTGTTTTCAATCAAGTTCTCAACACAAAGCATAAGTTCTTATACTTTGTGTTCTTAATGCCTGCCGTAGTACCACTTAATTTTACTGGTTTATAAAACAACTCTGACGGCTCAGCAATCTTTGATGTAACCTGTATTTAGAAGAAAAATTACTCAATGCACCACCTTCAAAATGAATGGTCAAAACCACTCTTCCTACAAAACCCCAGTGGAAAGCCATCACAACAGTACTTTTCCTTCAGCCCAACAGAATGGCTGTGAAACATCTTCCCAAGGACAAGCTGACCAATTATCCATACAAGAAAATGCTTTAAAATCAATACAACAAAAACCATTCCCCAGACTCTCCAGCCAAAGACAAGTACATCTGTGCATGCAATGTCGAATAGCTCCTGGAGAAGGAGCATTCCTGAAACAACTATTCTGATGGCAGCTCAGAGGTGCATTTCTTTATCGTTGCCTCACACAGTGATATAGATTTTGAATTAAACACACACATTATCTCATTTCTACAAATTAACAAAATAGGAAGGTTTTCACCCCTTCAAATTCTGCTCATAATGCTACACCATATATTAACTCACACAGTTCATATGCAGCTATTCTTTTCTTGTTTCTTCAAAAGCACTCACACAACTGAGCTCAGATGACTAAATAAGAATGGAAACGTTCACAGCTGTTGGCTTCTGTTTTTCTCAGTTTTGCCACTGTCAATCTTTTCCTCTCAAGGAGTCATAGATAAATAGGGTGGCTCCAAATACCACCTGTTTCCTTATACAACATTTCTTTATTACCACAGTTAAATTCAAGAGCTAAAATATACATATAAAAATGCAACATTTTCAGCTAGCAAAACAAGTTAAACCTTTACAAACTTGGACTCTGGATATAAGTGCAGATACCCACACTTTGGGTATTTACTGCATTTCAGAGAACAGCAAACTTGACGGGAATGAGAATCACGCCAAGGACAAATATTTGACACTTTAATGGCAATCACCATTTGCTTCAAAGAAAAGCAGGAAACATTGACAAATGTATTCAAAAACACAGCTGGTTATGAGAAATATCCATACAATGAAGAAACTATATTATATCCCTTAAAAGAAACTGGGATGCATTAATTTATTTTTCTTTTTCTTTACAGGTAAATGGAAAGACTTCTGTGAGCTAAGATCTACAATTATGAAAGAAGTTTAGATAAATGTCATCAAGTAAAGAAGGAACACACAATAATTCTCAACTTATGTTGACAACGAAAGGAAAATTATTTTGACTGGTTTTTGCTGCACACCCTATACTATCAACATATATATCAACAATGTTCTACATATTTTTATGTAGATTGACTACTTATAGTCCCTTTCATTCCAATTTTCCTTACTGAATATTACATACCATTATAAGGAAAATGCTCTTAGAACCGGCTTCACTTGCTTGAATAAAATATTAAATTAAAAAAAAAAATAAGACCACCATCATCAAGGGAATTCCTCTAAGGCTGCATTACATGCACAAAATAACACTGCCATAAGAAAGAGGAATTAATGAAAATGGTCACCAAACATCAATGCAAAAAGTAAAAGGTATTCCTATTTGGATCACTTTGTCTACTGTACACTAAGTCTATTCAGTTCTTGTTACATTCTCACAGCATCCAATATAGAATGCACATACACCTTGGGAGAAACAAATCTGTTCTCAGCCTAAACATGGCCTCAGTGGTTTATGGATCTCTTTTAGAGTCAGACTGCATTCTGGTTTTACATATGTATATATACATATGTGTTAGAAAATATCAGACTACCTACAGAGGCAGTTTAGGGTTACCTATTAGCAAAAGAACCAAACCAAACCAAACAAAAAAACCAAACCAAAACAAAGTCCAACAGGCTGGCAAAACAGATGCAAGGAAATGAATTAAACACACTGCATTCCTAGAATCTTCCTGGTTTTAACATACACATTCTACTTTCCCAGAGCAAATTTTGTGGATTACTCTTCACATGTCAACTTTGCAAAAGATCACCTTCTAATTTATCAGAGCTATTACTCACTTACCGTCCTCCACTGACTGCGGCAACACCTGAACCACTGCAAAGCATTAATTACTTAAGACCATGGTCCTGCTTCCACTTAGGCTGAAAATTTCTTGTCCATTACTGACTAACCTGATAAGATCAGTATTCACTAAAAAAATTTAACCCACAATGCTTAAGGCTATAAAAGAAAGCAGAAAGATTACAAAATTCTACAGGCTGAACAATTACGATTATCTACCTCTGATTCCTCTGTAGAAGAGTCCTAGACTTGATCTTGCCTTCCAAATTGCAGCTCCTTTTCTTATCTTTTCTTTCTGTCTTTTTATTATTCGTGGACATTTAACAGAAAGTCTAAAGTCTACTTTGATAAAGTGCAACACATTTACAACCTTCCTTCCCTCTCATCTCCATGCTGGCATTGGTAGGATGTATAGAAACCAAAATGAACCTGTTTAACTGCTCAGGTGGCCTGTCTAAAGTTTGCAGAGTTGCATCAGCTGTTTGGCTGGTAAAGGAGGGGAGGAGGTGGAATGTGCAGGTAATCCCGCAAAGCAAAGTAAAACTCCAGACACAAACCCATGTTCTGTGGGTATACAACAAAGTGATGGACAGACATGCCACCCAGCTTCCAGATCCAGACAAGAGTAGAAATATTATAACAAGAAACTGAGTATTTCATTATTATGTACAAATGATCTGGAGGGTAGCAGAGAAAGCAAAGATAAATAGTAGAGCCATTCAACTGAACATAACTGGGAGTTCACATTCCACTGAATCAAACTGCCATGCGTTTAAATCCAAGTAATGTGCAGCCTTCAAAACTTCTATGAGATTAGTAAGTGCACTTCAGAAGGATCTGAACGCTTCAGCACACATGGAAAGACTGCTTCCCTGTTCCTCTGCCAATCTTGTCAACTTTCGTTGACTCCTGTTCCACATTTGACCTGCACTACTTTCAAATATGTTGCTCCTCTCCCTGCAGCTTCCATATAAAATTCTACCTCATATATGGCACATCTGCAAGCTACAGAATTTTTGTATTAAACAAAATTCTCACGTGCAAAGATAATACGCAAAACAAAGTACAAAGATTATGAAGAAAGTATCACAGTATATTACTACCAGGCACCACACTAAATAAAGCTTGGTAAATGACTGCAGTACTCATTACACAATATTTGACTGGTAGTGATATGAACAGGAAATTTCATTAGCTCCAGAAACAGCTACAACGAATATAGAGCACTTTCTGGGACCTGTGGGAAGACATTCCAACAGTGAATTATTAAAATGCTGCCTTAAACCTGACTTTTTAGAAAATTTCATTTGTAATTCACTATTCAAACCTCAGTATCAAACAAGGCTTTCCAAAAAACAAGAAAAAAAGGAAACCCACTAAGAGAAATCACACATGCAAAGTAAAAAAAAACAGATGTGACAAACCCACCTAAAGGCCTAAATTTTAAAAACATTCTTCCAGAAGCACTTAGTCTAACCAACCTCAAATACCAAAACCAAGATAACAAGACTCATCTTTGACTAGAAAATGCAACACTTCATGTAGAAAAAAAAAAGGCTTGTTTTATTTTTATAGGAAGCCAAAAGGGAGGAGGCTCAAATATAATGCTCTATCACCATCCCAACTATGGAGTTGTTTCTAGATGGCTCTCTAAATGTAGTGTTTACTGGTCACATCTGCTCTCCAGGGTTAAGAACTCAAGTAAGATATGGCAAGAATGTGGATGGAAGAATTCCATTAAGCATTTTGTTTTCTGCTTTACAGTATTTTTCTTTGTTGCATTTTAAACATTACAAAATTCAAATTAGCAACAATCAAGTGAATCTCCACAGTCATGTAAGATTTAACTGCCCAAAGGACTATCACACCATCATTAGTTATCTCTCTTCAGATCTTCCATTCAGGTAGTGCCACACCTTCTTTCATACATGATACAAAATTAAAGAGGAACACCAAACTTCCATGATCAAGGATATAATATTCCTATTATTTTACAGAGATGTTTGTATTTGATTTCATGACCAGATGTGGTACCATAACCATGGCCTTCTGTTGCCAGAAAGCTTCAGATACGGAATCACACGAAGCAAGTTCCTCTAGTCTGACACAGAACTTCAGACAATGGCTGAATGAAGAATTCTTGAAAAATTGGGTATTTTGATGCAGTTGATTAAAATAAACTCAAAGAGATTCTTTAGAGTTTGAGTTTTCTTTCAAAGCCAAGAGCTTCTTAAAAAGTACTTACTAGCTCTTATTAAGCGATGAGAAATTAATGTCCAGATATTTGAACAGACACAGAAGCCATCACACATTATATGTGGTACTTACTGCATATAGCCAAGCTCCTGCGCTACAAATCAAGATTAGGAGTATATTCACTCTGAGAGAAACAGAACTGAGTAGTCATTTCTAACCAACTGGCTTTATTACAGTATCTTCAGAACTAGTCATTAGTTAATTAATAATTTTGTTACTAAAAAAGAACCACTAAAACAGCATTGGAAAACACATTATACAATTTACACCACATAAACTTTCCAAGTACAGTATGCTACAGCAACAGTTCACAGTATTTGCAGTACTACTGCAAAATGATTTAAAAATACTTTTGTATAAATAATGGAAGAGATATAACCCTCACCACAAAGTTAGGTAAGTGCCAAGTACAACTGGTTTTAAGAATAACAGTTCTTCAAATTCAAACTTTTCTTCAGTATTTAGAATTTAACAGTTTGGAGCCTCTATCAGCCAGAGACTGAAACCCAATTCATTTTAATGAACAAATCAAGTTCTTTTTCCTATACAGAAATACTTGCACTTTCTAAAAGAATTCTGTTTCTGCAAGTCAAGCTGTAAAATACTATGTAGTAGTTCTGGCTAAAGTTCTTTTTTCTTCCCACCTGAATCTATTTTCTGAGTGCTGCTGAGCAATACTAAGCATCTCATTCCTCTGAATTGTAATTTTTCACTGTCCAATATGTAACTCCAACCCACTGTCCACCTTTGAAACAAATCATCCATTCTAAAGCTGACACTGCTGTTTTAAAAATCTTGCTGTCTACTGCTACCAACATCCTGCAGCTCATGACAAACATCATCACTTTCCCACCACTTACTTGAGGAACCTGTTCACACCCTCTTTAAATCTAGTACTTGACTTTACCTTGCTAGGAGTTTCTGACAATCTGCAAAACAGTTCTTCCACTATGACAAATTCTGAACAGTCAATATGTGAAAATTGTAGTGAAAACAGTCTACTGCATAGAGATTTGTAGATGCTGAAGAGAAGTATGCAAATATTCTGCTGCACTGCAGCACAAGGTGAAGTTTCATGATCACTCTGCACTGATCTAAGCGTGTCCTGCTTCTGAGCAGGGTAAGAGCACCCACCTTCAGCTTCCTTGCATGCGTCCCTCTTTGCCTCCCTGTGCCTGCTCTAGTGCTTGTGTAATAATGGGACTGGGACTAGAAAACTGAAAACTAATCGCCTTTTTTGAGTAAGCTCATGCTTCAGCTGCTTTAAAATGATCACCAAGCTGTTCCTTTCCCATTTTAGCAGCAAAGAGAGAGAACTAGGATGTCCTAAACCCTTTGCATAGTCACAAAATGTGGATCTTGTTAGAAAGACTCTACAGGTATGACAATCCAGCTGCAAGTAGGATGGGCAGGCATAAAGGTAAATATCAAAGAACTGAAGACACACTTTTATTACTTAGAATGTTTTAGACAGTGAGTGGGAGATCCAGAGTGACTTTTGTGCATTCATACAGAAAACAGGCAAAAAAAGCTTCAGATAAAGAGATTAACAAAAACTTTCTTTCAAAAGAAATATAGAATTGCAACACACAAAATGTGATCCATTTTGCAAGTGACCTGTGCTCCTCTTTTTCTATCGTTCCACTTTGCAGGATACAACACTAATTCTACCCCCACAAATAAACAAAAAAAGAAAAATACAGAGGACAAGGCACTGAGTATGTCTCAAGGCGGTGGTGTGGCCGTGAGAGAAATGCTGCCCCCCTGTGCTCCACACCACCCGCAGCAGCACAACCATTTCATGGGAAGTGGCAAACAGCAGGGGATGAGGGACATTTGAACTGTAGCTTGCTACAACAGAACTACCATAATTCAACCCTGCAAACATGCAGCCACCAGCTGAAAAGCAATAAAAATCACTACAGAACATTTCATCTATGCAGAAAATCCTTTCCAGACCTCCAAACTGGAGATCAGCCTCCTCTTCAGGCTCACCAGACATCACCTGGCTGTCCTGCCAAGCAGCAAATTGCATAATGCAAAAAATGCAAAATCATGTGTTTCATTGTAGAGTTACGTACAGAAGCAGGGGAAAATAGCAGGGAAAGGGGAAACTGGCAGCATCCACAAGCAGGAGGTGGCTGAAGGAGGACCTGCACTTGGGACATTGCCCTCATAACAACCAAAAGCAATGGTCTCCTAAATCTGAGTCTTTCTGTTGTCTCAGAGTGGTCATCTTGCCGAAGGGCAGCTGGATTGACTCCAGTCTTCAGGCAGGAATCACAACTGGCAAGACAAAAACGGCTTTCTAGTGTATCTATCTGCAATACTTTTTTTTTTTTTTTTTTTTTTTTTTTTTTTAATAGCCTACTGATTTAGAACTGTTTTTCATTTTACTACTCTCCTGGACACCTTCCTCCACGTACAGTAAACCCCTCCTTTTAAATAATGGTATCTGCAAAACAAACAGCATGACCTCTGCCTAGTATACACAATGCAACCACCAAAGCACTGCCAGCAATCGTTTTTTTCCAGCTGAGCTACAGGAAATGAAGTTTTAGCTTAAACTATCTGGATTCTAAAGAAGTAAATGATCCAGAAGTGCAGGAGAGTGGGACTCAAAGTGTTGTCAGCTTCATGTGAGAACTCAGGACACCAGACATTTCCAAAGTTCAGAACCTCATAAGATTAACCTCAAAATTTCAGCCAAAGCTATGTACCAGTTGTCTGGGTTTTCCTTTAAAAAAACCCCAAACTTTTAGTAAATACACCTTCATATCCTGCTGTGTTAACTACACCGAGTGGCAACAAACACAATGCATTTTGACATCCAGCTCACCACCTGCCTATACAAATCACAAATACAGGGATCGAGATCTTCCTGTGCGCACAAAGTTAAAAGTTGCCTCTATTTCTTGTGACATCTTACATATGCATATTTACAGATTACAAACCAAAGAAGTTACTGCCACAGAGCCGTATCATTTTCTTGACAGTGCCTGCTGACATGCAGTCAAAGCAATACATAGTTTAGGCCTACGCTAAGCCTGAGTAACTCTGTTATCTCTGATTCACAGAGATCCATGCCTCCTGGTTGGCACTTTAAAAAAAATCCCTAGGTTTTTTTCTCACTGCTGTCCTGCAGAGTACTCTGGATGGGTGTATTGACTACTGCACCTGAATGGAGAAATTGGTCAGTGGAGTCAGTCTGTAAAGGGAAACTCACAATGTTCCCTTGTTTCCCTCTCTTTATTCCTACTTTCACAGAACATGTTATAACATCATCTTGAAAACCTTCTTTGCCCTCTGTTCAACTGGGCTGAAATTGATCTTTTGGTGATACACCAGCTGTTTGTATAATTTCTGTTTCCAAAGGAAATCAAGATAAAAAGAGCGAGAAAGACTAAAAGTACAGGTAACTTATAAAATCAATAAACTCCACTGCATGTGCTGCTTCTCCTTGAAGAGAGTACCAAAGAAAGAGGAACAAGACGATGAATGATAGCTACATTTACTTTGGAACTACAGAGGTCAGTAAGTTCACTGTGGTGGCGAGTCCAAAGTAAGATCATCTGTATAGCAGCTCTTAAAGGCTACAGAGGCTGGAACATGAGTGAGTATTCTTTATTGCCAGAAATGTTCCAGGGGATGCATGAAAACCCAAATAGAAAAACCTCATACTTGTTATAAATAATAATAAAATAAAATAAAAAAGAAAACCTAACTCCGAGTTTTCTCTCTGGGTTCATAAATTGAATATGTGCACTGGAACAAAAACAGAAAAAGAAAAAAACAGTAAAGAAAAAGGTCAGATATTTTAAATTGCTCCTTCTATTAATAGTACGTCCTGTTTTCATTTTGGCCACACTTGTTTCTCCAACTATTCTGCTCATCCAGCTGTAGGTTCTTAAGATTGTATCTTGCAGCTATTATGTCTCAGAGGAAATGCTTTGATAGGCAATTTAGGGTTTTTTTTTCCTATTTAATATGGGAAAGTTTTGTGGCTTTCAAAAACAAGTAAGACTATTTCCAGTCACAAACAGATGCATCAAATCTGCAAAATCAGTAGCTTCACCGAATGGCTGAGGTTGATCCCTCACATGCCTTGCAGTATAGGGGAGCATTTAAAGTGTATTTACACAACATGCTCTTGAGACCTCTTCATTCTGAAATACACTAAATCTAAGAGGCATCTATGCCCATACACAGCTTCTCCAACATCAGTCAAATTACACTGCAAGCGTTACATTAACAACACTTGTGTTACATGCTGAGACCAGTTAATCAAAGTCTCTCTTTAAGATGCAAGAAGGAGGTAAAGCTTGCAGAGCTCAAGCTGTGAAATTCAAGCTTTAATGAGCCAGAGACCATTATCTACAGACAAGCTTCTCTGAGGCATTCTTGGCCTCAGCATGTGCTGTCGTATCTGGCTCATATAAAATGAGAAGCATAAAATGATGCACTTGCACTCTCATGTGCAGTGATTTTTTTCTAGTCTGTGGTTCTTAAGCTTTACAGAATTTCAGGACATAAATATGACAACAGTGGATAACTATGGCTCAAGTGGCAAAAGTCACAGAGTGGAGCAGCATACATGTGGTCAAATTCAGGCTGGTACAAAGTACACTTTACAGAACTCAACTGAGGTCGTAAAAGAAATTTAATTCCTTCTGCTAGGCCTGGATTTTTCTAGTCCATAGTTCTATATTGCAGCATGGAAAGATGAAACAGAAGCCTCATCTTTTCTTCAAAGCAATACTTGGTGATGCTTTTTTTTAACCCAGAACTCATTAAAATAGTACAAACAAAAATAATTGCTTCTCTGGTTAGTTAATCTGACACAACTTTGGAACTATGTTACATACGAAGCTAAAAACTAAAAGCCTCAACAGCTGATGAGCTTGGCTTGACCAAAGAGTAGGTGGGAAAGTGCAAAGACAGTACAAACAAAGCACCAGGCAAATTTGTCTGCTCAGCAGACAAAATGATCCACACTATCTCCACTAACAACATTCATGGAAGTAAATAAACACAGACTTTACCATCATATCGACTAGGAGAATCACATGCTTTCTGAGGGGTTGCCACTCGCAGGAATATCTGTTGCCTCCATGAATGCCGTCGTGTCCTTACAGGGCTGTCCTCACCAATGGCCTGCTGGCTGTGTTTGGATTCATAATCACTAAAATAGTGAACACAGAATGGCTTGTGAGTAGTTTGCCTGAATCTGCTATCAACAGTAACACAGTCTTCAGTGAATATAATAACAGTGACCATCAACTACAGAGTGCAGTGTGCTGTGCACATGCTGGGTCAAGCTCTTAGTGTTAGGTAAGTGAAGCTTGCTTTGTGGCAGCAGATTTATACAAGGCTGCAAACATCACACAGGTTTGCCAAAAGAGCCTGGCAGCTCTTCTCCAGTTTTAATCAATTCTCAGCTTTCTTTGCAGCAGTGTATGAAACACAATTCATTAAAGACACATACACCATAACGTATTTTTACTATCCTATTTAAATGCCATCCAGAAAATCTAGTAATTATTCATAGGAGGCACAAAGAACTGCTGATACCTTTTATCAGCATGTATCAAGGAGCTTTATAAACACCAACTAAACTTACAACCTTCTGTGAACTGGGTATGTAATATACTCATCCACAACACAGACTTGGAGCAAAACTTTTGCCCTTTGTGTTCACAAGTCACCATTTGAAATAGACAACAGCCTTTGGAATAGTTTTTAGGAACCTTGCATGTTACTCATTTGATGTAATCCACAAACTACATACAAAGCTTTGTATTCAGAATATTCAATGAAATAGTGAACAGCAATGCTGTTTTCCTATTAAAAATCCCATTAGTAACTTCCAGTTTAAAGATGTAACAACTATTCATTGCTTTATTCCATTCCACTTAGGATGAACCACATATATTCTCTTAACTGACAACTGCTAATACAATACTTTGGCAGGAATAATCACTGAAGCGCACAGGTGGAAGTTGCATGATCATTACAACATCAAAATGGCTAAGTCCTGCAACTGTAATGGGAAAAGAGTCTGGTACAGCTCCATCCTTTTCACACCAATCACATGCAGAATACATGCAAGTGAACTGTTGCACAAATCAGATTTTGCAAGTGCAAGAAGCATTTGAAATAATTGAAAGAAACCTCTGAAAACAGTTTTACCTGCAGGCTTTAAGAGAGAACCCTACCTTGTGCTCCTAAAGTCAGAGGTGTTATTTTCATCTACAGGAGCCAGAAATTTTAAGAAATTTGGCACAGAAGAGGAAGAATGAAGCTTTTTCCTTAAGGCAGTACGGTAGGAGATGCTGAGAGTGCAGTTGGGAAAAGTATAGTTTAGAACAAAGAAGTATAAATCCACAGAATAAAAATAATACATACAGCTCAGTTTCAAACAAAAAGCAGCTTAATCCTGAAGGCCTGAATATCAATGAAACCAAAGTCAAAACTGAAACTGCTAACAATGTGCTACTTTGAAATACATACTTGTTTGGGCAAACTAAAATGTTCCAACATAAATAAATGTACTTCCAGTAAAGTTATTATTCTTTGCTATATTCCAAGATATTTAGTGCATGTTTCAAGTAAATTCCTTTAATCTAATCAAAACTGATGCCAACTTTATCATTGCACATTTACTTAAATACCAGTTTCAATGCGTAAGTTGAGGGGAAAAGGTTAGGAAAAGCTGACACTGATAATCATTGTAGTGGCAAATGAAAACTAAGACTTCGGCAAAAAACATTCTGTGAAGCATTAACAGACAAGCTTGGAACTTTTGACTTAAAAGTTGAGCCTTCTGACTGATCATTTAGGACTGTGGCTGTATTTATGCAACAAACAGGAGCACTAATCAAATTTCATCAGGAGTCTTCTGGCCAACATAATTTTGCTCTCTTTTAAAATAACAAGCCCTCAACATGCTCAGAAGAATGCCAATAGAGGGAAGTGAGAACAACTCAGATAATGAACAGGTTTTGCATGGAATTAAAAGATATAATATTATTTAGCTAGTGATACTACAAGACCTTTTCTCAGAAAAGTACACAAAAATATGTGAGTAGGAGAATTTACTCCTGAAAAACTAAGTTTAAAAAAGAACTGCTTCTGATAATTCACAAATTATATATCTGGATGGCATTTAGAACCATCTCCTAAAGATGTGAGGGGGATGGAGATACCCTGAGATAAGCACTAGCATGAAGTGAAGCTGTTCTTCAGCAGATGGTATTGAGCATGAAGGTAATAAGGTTGTAGCACAGTGTGCCCTGCAAAGAAGT
Organism: Psittacus erithacus; assembly: GCA_009867235.2. Taxonomy (NCBI): domain Eukaryota; kingdom Metazoa; phylum Chordata; class Aves; order Psittaciformes; family Psittacidae; genus Psittacus; species Psittacus erithacus. Next base: position 7,974 of record WYDI02018020.1, on the reverse strand, counting down.
TTTGCTTAAAATCATGTTATAAATCCATCACAATTACACGGCAATTTCACTTACAGAATACAATCAACTTGGGTAGTTTGACTTTATTGACTTAAACTCATTAACCCATTTGATAACCCCTATAAATTTCCATTTTCAGTCTTGTTTCTTACAGGTTTGATATGGTATACCCTTAAATGACAGGGAAAGAGAAGAATTTGTATGCAGAATCATTACCAAATCTACCTGGAAAAATCTACATTTGAGAGTTTAATCTTCAGGATTCAAGTAAGTCTTATTAAAATGAAGAGTAAAGAGGACATTGTAAACTCATTTCCTACACCATACTTCTTAGGTGAAGCTAAATTAAAGAGATGCTAGTTCACAAATATAACTGAAGGAACTGGTGAAAGAAGGTTCTCAGTTGAGTATTTTCTCACGGTCAGAAGAATCAACACTTTGGGGAAACAGGAAACCTTCACCTGAGAGAACAAAACCAAACAATAAACAGCAACAGAAATAAAAATTGCCTGCCAATGGTCAATGACTGTTAACAGCACTTCCAAGGATGTTTGGACTCATTAGCCTTTTGAACTAAAATAAACAGTTTTAGTTCAAGGGCTTTAAGAAAGAGTTGCATGGTTAAGATTTCTAGGGAGCTACTTGTTTCAGATTTTCAGGGAAACGATGGGTTAATGTCCTTTGCTCAACATTCTCTATACGTAAAGAATTTCTAAGAAAGGAGATGCATAAAAGCATCCTTTGATATTGCTCAAAGTAACAAACACACATAAGCTGGTGGGTGGTTTTTTTTGATTGGTTATTCTTGGGTTTGGGTTTTGGGGAGAGTGTTTTTCTGTTTGTGATTTTTGGTTGTTTGTGCATTTTCTTTGATCAGCTCTCCACAGCCCTACTTCTTGCCCCATTTACTTAACTTTGCCAATTTGCCCTTAATATCAGGCACAAAGGGGTAGTAATATGTTTGTGTCTTATCATGAACAAGGCAAACAGAACTGAATGATTCAGGAAGGACAAAGTGAGCTGAATCACTTGGCAACTTATTCCTCACACAATTTAAGTAGGGCTGCTGTCTGCTGCACAACAAGCTTCTTTACAGCCAGTTATTCCAAAGCAAGTCATGTGTCCATGTGTCTGAAAGAATTGCATTTAGTAAACAAAAAAATTACATGGGTAGCAGCTCTGCATTCAGTAGTGGAGCAGTTAGTCCCCTCTCCCATAAAAATCTACAACCTTTGGTCTATATTAAATTATTTACACTATAGCTTCACATTTATGACATGGTAAAACAAACATTTCCCCAAACTATGCTAGCTAGCTCACCTCTTTTGCGCAAAATGCCCACTTTGTTCTCCGCTTGAATTATGCCTTAGATATTTAAAGAAGTTGGGTGAAGAGGCCGAAGGATTAAGACGAGTTAGAGTAGGAGAACGCGCAAGTTGACCAGCAGAACTTTTAGATTCACCAACAGATGCGTTCAAACCGTACAGTGGGATTCCAACCAGAGTGATGGAGTTGAGGCAGCACAAAGAACAAAACAAAGAAAGAGAGGAAAAAGGGGGAAAGGGGAAGAGAGAAAAAAAAAAAAAAAAAAGGAAATCACTTCTCTAATCTTTGAAAGAGACCTGGCATATACAAATAAGCCAGTTCCTATGTTTCCCACAGTTAATGCAGGAAGTGTAAGAGGCTGAACATTTTAACCCAATCAGCAAAGTCCTAAATACGCACTTCAGCAAGGCATTTCAGCATATGACTGTATTTACACTCCCAAAAAACTGTTTCCGACACATCCCTTTCTTCTCCCTCATATGCGCTTCCTCTTGGTTTCTACGATAAAGCCAGGCATATGATCACGAGTTCTAAAGGATGAGAAGTGAAATGCTACGTGAAGAACTGAATTTACTTACACTTTGGAAACAATTAAGACTTGAGGTAAGCTGTTCAAAAACACTTATAAAATGTACAAGACTTGTCAAAAGTCTGCAATTCCAGTGATTTTTGAGAACTTTAAGTATACTTTTTTCCTAAGTTTTCCATTTCCTCTGGTTCTATACATTTGCTAAAAAGAGAAGCAGTTCTTTTTGCTTTATGTGAGAGAGCATGCACACTCGGTGTTACTAAAAATTACATGATCAAACCCAAATAAAAATAACCAAGGAAATTAAAAATGTACTTAATTTCTAGCTGCATTCCTACAGTACAGTAAGAATTGATTGAGCAAGCAGCTACAAACATCAGGGCAACTCTCAACAAACACTACAAGTCTAAATTGCACTACAAAAAAATTCTAGTATTTTAGAATTAAAAAGGTTCAAAGAAGGGACAAAAAGGCAACCCAGGTCATGTTTCATTTCAAATACTATAATTCTCCTTTTATCACTGTCATCACCTATTGCAGGCATGTTTTTTTACTGCCCCGCCTCCTGCAGATTAAAAATGAGCTGGAATACATACAGATTTCCTACTGTCTAACTTGTGTAAACGAGCATCTTGGCAGTGAAACAGAAGCCTACAGACAGAGTGTTTCCACCATAATTGGGAAAAGCCAGATACAGGGAGCAAAGAAAACTGCCATAAAGTTAAGAGGAGACTTTAGAGATGCGGAGGCAGGCTTTTGAAGGAGGACAGTTTGAAGAATATCAGCATGAAGGCAAGCAGTAACTTGTTTTTATGAGTAAAATCTACATAGGTTATTGAAAAGTTAGAAGGGAGCCTCACCTCCATCAAGAATTAGGCAATTTAAGTCAATTTCTGTGTTATTTTGAAGTCACACAGGAATTTACCAACTAGTAAGGTTTTCAGGATCACAAATGCTACTGGAATTTTCTCTACAGACAATAAGAAGTAGCATTTCTTTATACTGCTTGCAGATCGAAACAAACAACATTTAAGGAATATTGCTTGAAAAAAGATAATAAAATCCTGTAGAAGCAACCCTGTGTTGTGCTTACACTTATACTGTGGAACTACAACATCTCATATTTTCTCTCCCCTGTGGAGTACACAAGGCTAAAAGTGTTTTTAAACAGAATACCTACAAACCTCCAGTGAGTGACACACTGCTGTGATACATTTCTCACCTATTAAGAGGACATACCTGGTATGCAATTATCATCCCAAAATATGTTCTCAACAAACAAAATCATAGCCTGCTTTTAGTAAGTCTTACTTTCTTTTGTGAGGAGTCTCTGTGCTCACTGAGTGATACCTCATAAGCTTCCTCTGGGGAACAGATGGCGAAGTTTCAACAAGTACCAGAGATTCCTGGCTTTCTGTTGGCAAATGACTCAGTGTGTTTGCCCGTCTCCGAAAGCTCTGCTGAGGTAACTGCTCAATTGAAGAATCATTTCCATCACTGGAGAGATCACCCACTGATCCACTGGTCTTGACAGTGTTTTCTGTAGGAAGCGCAGGAAGTCTGTCTCTCTCCTTTTCACACAATGGTGCTTCCTAGCAGTGCAAGAAACAAGGTTATCAATCCTATCAAGAGTTATCAATCTTTGAGGTTGCAGTCTCGTATCATTATTCATATCCCAGAGATCTGCTTTAAACTTGCACATTTTATCATGATAGCCTAAAGAAAGAATCTTTGATGGTTTTATGTCTTTGTTATTAATTATTTAGGTCAAAAAAATCACAGTCTCCATTTTACAGAGGAAAAGTAATTTTGAGAGTAATTGTATTTTACAGTATGTCAAATACAACTCAGAAGAAATGGGGTCAGAACAGTACAGAAGAGTCAGATTTGGGTAACAGTGACAGCTATGAAAAGGGTGACATTTCAGAGTACTACACAGATTGCACCCCATCTGAGAATATAATATTCCTATGACTAGATGCCTATTTCAGTCCAAAACCCTGCATTTTCCTTCATTCACCACTTCATGTGTTTCTTGCAGAGCTGGCCATTCTTTTGAAAACACAAGCAGTAAGAAGAGATTCTTAACTACCCGAAGTCAGGAGTCCATAGGCGATGAGGCACTAGAGAAAAATCAATAGCTGTATCCAAACCTGCAGAGTACTAGGCTGCCTCCATGGAAGAAGACTGGCTTCTTCTATGCTGCTTGTTTATATTGTTTTGTTCAGACTAAACGCTTTCTATCCATGCAAAGGGGGAAACTACTCGACCTCTTATTTGAGTTTTATGTTTCTCATTAATGCAATGCTGCATTCACGCTATGCACTTTCAGGGCTGAAACCACCCAGATTAGGACCAGCAGCATGGTAATTATTGCATTTATTTTACTGCACATTGTTGCAAGATTCAATGATGTTATATAATATTTTGTTTCGCATATATAGACTCATACAATAAAATATATTAAAAATACATGTTTATTTACAGCAGCATGGCTTTTCTAATTCAAATGGAGACCCAATTACACTGCTTTCTTTTTATAGCATGGGGAACGGAATGAAAAGCCTGAAAGCAACTTGAAACTTCCAGAGAACAGAAACACAGATTTACTGTGAGTCCCCTCTTGCCAAACAGTACGGAAATCTCCAGTGAAGCTCTACAGATAACAGCATCTTACATGTCACCATTGTATTAACATGACTGCTGTTTCTTAGCCTGAAAGTCTGTTACCAGAGTAAACTAGGAAATTATTTTGCTCAAGCTGTCCCTCAGAGGATTCAAACACATCCTGATAAATTCCATACATAAAAAATTATTTGGATAACCAACTATCAAATTCTAAAAAACTTAAATATTACTTCAAGCTGGAGGTCAGGAAGGTGGGAGGAAGGGATGACATGGGGGGAAGGAAAGGCAGTCATTGATCCAACAGGCTGCCTGCAATGAATGGAGCCCTGTCACCCTCAGAGGGACTTGGCACAGGAATAGACAGACCCTATGGATCAGCAAGTGGCAAAAGGACTCTTGCAGGTAGGAAGAAAAGGATATACTTACCTTCCCTACTCTGTGATACTGTTTTTATCATATTGTTTGATTGTTCTAGGGTTTACTTCCTTTCACATACAATCAGTTAGCTTGCTTACTCTCAAAAAATAATCAAAACAAAATGCAAGATGTTAGAACAGAACAGTTATATGGGTAGTTGGTAACCATGTTTCACATATGACTAGTTGTTTCAGAGAATATTATCTGAAGTTTCCAAGTACATACATTCAGCCCAGACTTGACTTTATGTGTGCTGCTTAAGGAACTGGATATAGAGCTGTCCAAATCCACAGCACCAGCACTGTCCAGCGGACCTCTGGCTTTACTGCCCTGCAGAGATAAAGCACACCAGCAGTTAGGATTATGATGTGTAGGAATACCAAAGAAAAGATTTGTGCAGCATAGTCAGGATCTTTAATTTTCAAAGACAGTATCCAATTAAATTTCCTGAAATGTCTAAGAATAGCCTTTGCCCCTGTGAGAAACAAAGGCTTCATTCAAGACATTCCAAAGGATCCTGTGGAACTGAGGAATTCTCAAGGGGAATTATGTGTTTTCCATGATATGTACATAATCACATATAGAACACATGTATTGTAACTACTGTTAATGTACCTTCTGAAATCCAAATGCGAAATTTTCACACTAGGACCGTCTCACCAAGATAAAAAGAAACAAGAAGGCTTATAAAGCTCTTAAAACCATATAAATTTAATACACAACAGAACATAATTTCTGCTATTATAATTTCAATGCCTACAATTCAGAAAGCATAAATATTTTTGCATAATCTGTTCAATAGCATTTTTCAATAATGTTTTTATGTAACCAAGAGAAATATCAAGAAACATACTGATGGGTTCTTATATGCTGACACAACTATGGAATTTCTATCTTCCTCACCTTAAATGGCATCATTTTTTTTATGTTCTGAAGTTGAGATTTATGTTCTCTTTGAGCTGTTATTCTATGTAAAATACAAAATGTTATCATTATTCACAATAGTGACTATTCTCTCCTTGAAGATCCGGCAAAATGCCTCAGATCTAATCAAAATAAAGAATTTTCATCAAAATAGCCATGACAATGAAAATGCAATCAATATACAGCTGTGCTTATGTGAAGACACCTTATGCCAGTCAGTACATACTGGCAAAAATTAGAACAGTAGCTACTATACTTTGTGTAGCACCACTAATGTTGTAATGCTAGTCTATAGCACCACTAATTTCATACCCTGAACATGCTCACAGCAGAATTTTACAGGGGTGAACTCTAGAAATGCTGGTTGGGAGTAATGAGGAAAAATATTCAACTAAAAATCTTCTCTATGTGTATAATAATAACAGGGAGAACATGCTTTTGCCATCATTTGTTTCATGGAAGCAGGTTAGATACAATGTCTGAAATAAGCTTTGAAAGCCTTGTCACTACTAGTTGCATGTCTATGAGCCAATAAACTGTACTAGGTCTTTGTTCAATTCAACTGCTAATGAGAAATGAGACTGCCAAATTTTTGTTCCTTTAATATCTGTTGTTTGGTATTCAACCTGGAAGAATAACAAATATTACTTTTCTATCATTCAAATAAATAAAACAATTAAATTATGTTCAGAGGTAATAAACATGATGATACTTACACGTGACAAAATGCTTTCAAATGATTCTGTCAGAGATCTTTTTGCTTTGTTCTTTAACATATCTAATCTGAACCTCGAAGCACTGCTGGGCACTTCATTTACAGCATTCTCAGTAAGGGGCTGTGAAGTCTGCAAGTGTTTAAAAATATAAAAGTGAAATACTCAACAGCATGGAGCAGGATCTCAGAGAACAGCCTGAAGACTTCCATAACCTGGATCAAGACTTTCTCCTGGTGTCCCTGGCATTTCATGCCTTTTGATCTTTTGATACTTATACTGAAATTTAAGACACTATCCTAACATAAGACCAGGAAATCTCCCAAAGGAAATGTGTTGAGTGTAGCAGCTTCAGAAGTGCCCCTTCAATAAGGATTTACGGCTGTGTTGGAAAACTTTCTTTAACAACAAAATACAACTGTACGAATTCCAAATGTTTAAGTGCAGCAGATTAGAGATTGCTGAATGGATTTACTTTTCTTGCCAAGAAATTAATCAAAAATGGTGAAGCTCATAATTAACAAGAACTCTCAAGTGTCTCCACTATATTAAAACAGGGCTTCTTAAAGGTCAGGAAGATGTATAACAATCTAACTTTTCCATATATTTCACCAGTAGAAACACTTCCATCTGAAAGCTAACAGTCTATTCAGAATTTTGCTTTTTAAATAAATATTTCAGTCCATTTTTAGTGCTTGCAGAGACCAGTGTAGCAAACACAAAAATGACTCTATGATGCAAATATTATCATCCAAACCTAACACCTGCAGTTGATACCAAAGCACAATTTTCAGTGTTATTTTTGGGGTTCATCTTGAGGCTGCTTTACCTTTTCGGCTTTAACTTCAGAGCTCCGACTGCTTATTTTCTTTTTACCTTCACTCATTTTATCCACAAAGGACAAATTGGACGCTGCCTGCTATTACATTCTTATGAAAAACACACTTAATTTGAAGGTCATTTTTCTTAGATAAGACCCATGCACTAGTATCAGGTTTTGGTTTGCTGTTTTCCCCACCTCCGCCCCCCAGATTTTTCCCTCCCCTGATTTAAATACTAGGAAAAAAAAAAAAAAAAAAAAGAATTATGAAAAGCAGGAAAGTCAATACCTTTGCAGAGAAGAAGGGAACAGGGCGTTATAGGTTAATAATTGCTGAGACAAATAACACTGCCAGTGTACACGTTCAAAGGTATCTGCTATTACACAGCGCTGGAGATAAATTATCAAAGTAAATATAAAATGTTGTGCTAAGACAAATGATGGGCTAAGGGCAAGTCCACTCTGTTGTCAGAGCACTGGCATCTTTGCAAATATGGGATTAACCAATTTTGGTTCCAGGAACCAAAGCCACTCCCCATTATATCTGAAAAATCATGGCAGTCAGGTGAAGTTCCCGATGACTGGAAAAAGGGAAATATAACCCCCATTTTCAAGAA
>WYDI02018017.1:0-28583 GCA_009867235.2 Psittacus erithacus | reverse complement strand
CCCCATCCCTCCGGGAGCCGAGGGAGGAGGTGGGGGGGCAGTGAGTGGGCTGTGTGGCAGGCCTAAACCACGACACTTACCTACATAAGAAATCTACTAAGTCAACAACAGTTAGACCACTAGTTTCCACTGTCATCCCTTCCTGTGCAATTTATTTTCCATAGCCATTATATTTCTAACTTAAACATACATTTTAAAGCAAAATAAAAGTAATTCTTCTTTCACATACTGCTCATAAACCTACAGCTTGATTTCTTCCATGGAGAAAGGTTTTCTTCTATAAGAAAAGATAGGGTCTGTGACCAGTGTGCAATCACTGTAGAATTAAAAGTCTGTTTTAATCCAAATATCTGATCATACCCAAAGTATGATAAACCATGCAGTGCCTTTATATGAAATGCTGCTGTGACAGTATTCAGGCACTTTGGAGTTCTCTTCTAGCCACATGTTTAATGTTCATATACATTTGCCATAATGCTTCATTAGAGATAAAATTTAGAGGTCTTAATCTGCTCTGACATCAGGGTTCCCCAATGTAGCAAAGTCACATCTCCCTTCAGTGGAAAAGGTATCACAGGAACTGTGTGATACAGGGTATTCAAGGACATTTGTATTGGAAGTTCAGCCAGTAAAGGACAATCAGGTTCGACTCACTGAAGCTACAATTCCTATGAGGCAGTGTGGCAGCTGAAAGATGCACATGGCTGCAGGCCACAGCTAGGCATTTGGGCATGTATGTGTGAAAATGTCTACGCTTTAATCTTCTTGGCATTAGTGACATTGCATTCCAAAGGAAGGCCTATTTCTTCAGATGTCTGCCCTAATAAATGAGGTACTTGAAAATATGATTTCCAATACAAAGCCAAAGAGTGCAGTCTTTAATGTACTTTTGAGCCAGACATGTGCTTTGCTTCTTTAACCAGAATGACAGAAACAATATCTGTAAGCATTTTCTTTGACACTGACACATTCAGCTTTTCCAAATGACACGGCTATCTCATTGCAATATATGAACTGTGTTAAGAACAGCAGTTTCTTCTAAGAACAGGAGTGAACTTTCCTAACTGTTCTTTTTCTTTGTTTCTCCCTCAAAATGCATAGTTTTAGTGAGGGTCCAGTGGTCCGTTAAGGACTGTCTTTATTTTGACTTTCCTTTTGACTGAGCCCTTTATAAGAGATGATGTGTGGTTTCCCTTTAGAAGAAGAGGAGTTTTCTGAGCAGTTAAGGGCAAAAAATTGAATTTGTTAGTGGCGCATTCCACACTTTTATAACTAAGCCCATAGCACATGTCTATGTAAGTGGTACATAACATGATACTAAATCAGCCTGCATAACTAAATTGCAACATACCATTGATTTAGTCACTAATAAAACACATACATGTGTTTCAAGTGGTTTTAATTATATGTTTATTATTAAAGTGTGTTTTCTCTGCTGTGTTTCTATAAAGTTTTGGTGTAAGAAAGAATTTGCTTCCAAATTTAACCTTAACTGTATTACTTGAGACGTTTTTGGACCAGGCAAACAGTGACAAATGGCCTCTTACCAAACTATTGTTCTTTAACTTTGACCTCTTAGAGGTGTTACAGAAATCATGCCTGAGAGCTGGTATTCAGGGAAAAATAATTAACAGTCTGACTGATTACATGCTAGGACTAAGTGGTTAGCTTCACAGAAATGAACCACTTCTTGAGCTGAGGCCAGAATAATCTGTAAGCCTGACTAGCAAACTCACAGGAAACCGGCTCTCTGCCTCATGCTCTGTTCCCTTCCCTTGCTTATCCGATAATTCCTGCCTCTGTGATTGCCTGTCCTCTGCTCTTTATTTGGTTTTTATCCCTTCTCTGGCAGCAGAACTCTAACTCACTGCCATTACTCCTTTCCTCTTTTCCTAATCTTGCACAGCACAGTATGACTTGATGGCCTACATGACTTTCTGCGCAATAGATGTGTTTTCTTCTTCAGTTTTGCCATTTCTCCAAGTAACATTCTTCAGAGTAAATCTACTTAATCCTGGTAATTTTTTCCACATCTCTGACTCATTCTTCCAGCTTTCCACTCTCCTGTATCCACTTCTCTCTACTCAAATTGCACTTCGTTGACATCTTTAGAGGGGAAATCAGCAAAGGCTTCTGCTTTGTCTTGTTTTCTCTTCTCCTCCCCAGCTTTCTTCTCTTTGCTGCTAAGGCAGAGACGTTACTGTGCCTCTCTCCTCTTAGAGCTCCGCTTTCTTTGGCAGCCTCATCCAATCACTTGATCATCCTCTTCAATTTCATGCATTATTCTTCCTACAGGCAGCATGAATTTCAGCTTTTATAGATGCAAATATACCTGTAACCTTACAGGAATGAAAACACTCCCTTCTATTCCACCCCACATGACTGAGGTTTAACAACATACCTAAAAATAACAGTTGCCCCAGATACACCAATTTGTAATCATAATTTTGTGGTGGATATTATTTTCAGAGGGCTGGAGCACCTCTCCTATGCAGACATACTGAGAGAGTTGGAATTGTTCGGCTTGGAGAAGGGTTAGGGGAGACCTTAGAGCAGCTTCCAGCACCTAAAGGGGGCCTACAAGAAATCTTGAAAGTGACTTTTTACAAGAGCATGTAGGGATAGGACAAGGGGGAATTGTTTCAAACTGGAAGAGGGTGGATTTAGATTCGATACTAGGAAGAAATTCTTCACTATTAGGGTGGTGAGGCACTGCACAAGGTGCCCAGAGAAGTTGTGGGTGCCCCAACCCTGGAAGTATTCAAGGCCAGGCTGGGTGGAGTTTTGAGCAACCTGGTCTAGTGGAAGGTGCCCCTGACTGTGGTAGGGGGATGAAAGTAGATGATCTTCCAAACCAACCCAACCCAACCCATTCTATGATTCTATGAGTCTATAGCTTTTGTCACCTTCCTCTTTCAGTACAATCCTACTTCAGTCTATCCTACAGTCACCATCCTTTTGTCTCCAGCAATTGCCCTATTTACCTTTTACTTAACAAATTCACTGAATAAAAAATTTTGTTTCTTTCCTCTGGCTCCATCATAGAATGTTTTACAGCCAACACTTTGTGTATTCTACAAAACACTGATCAACAAAGTCTTTTCAAACCTTCAGACCATGTATCCTTATCCTGCTTAGTATCTCATATTCATTTTTAAAAATTGGCTTACAGGTATTAACGGGAACATGATGTGCCCTCAGCAGCTTATACTCACATAATAAATTCTAGTATAAGTACCTTCTTTCCTTTGCCTGCTTTGTCTTTTATGCTTGGGAGTAACTGTTCACAAATGTTGACATGACACGGCTTCTTCACAGTTCTTCGATGCCTTTTAGCCAATTTCTAGATTGCTGGCCTGCAGAGACCTTTACTTGTTATTACTTTTACTTAATTAATCTGATATTGCTTATTTTCCTTGTACTCATTTGTCTGAATCTGTTCCTTTGTCTTATCTTTAGATGATTTTTGAGGCAAGACTGTGTTTTTTATCCGTTCTTCATACAACTCTTCCCACAGTGGGGTCTCAGTCCATGACTAAGCGCCACTTCAGTAATAACAGCCATACCTTAAAGGCTTAACTGAATTTCAACTGTATCTAAATGTACATAATTGTTAATAAACCAGACTCTTATTTTTATTGGAATTGTTTAAATTTTAGGCTGTTTTCAGTAATTTACTCTTCTTTGTAATTGATGATAGTGAGAAACATATGGTACTCTTTTTGATCTGAGCAACTAGCCATATTTTGAGATCTCATAGGTTGTTCCCTTTAGATGGAGAAATTGATGGGGTACATTTTCTTTGATGTTTATCCCTGTTTATTTCTGAGAAAGTTTATTTCCAAGAGAGAAATTTCTGCTTTATTGAAACCCCTAGGATTCAAGCTACCAGAAGTAATACATCCTTTCATCAGTGCCCAACCAATAATACAATACACTCTGTAGACTTCTCCTAGGGCATATACTAGCATTAGTTCTTTTTATGACTTTAACCTGTTTCTGAGCTTTGCTTCACTTTTCAATTTGAAGTCTCTTCTACACACACATGTATCCATGAATGTGCAAGCTAAGAAATACTGATTCACTACTTTTATTTGGATTTGTGTTTTGAGTCCACAGACTGCTGCTTTCCTACATGGAGGGGTTGAATGACCTCTTATAACTATTGCAAACTAAGAGCAAGTTCATACCTGTCCCAATAATATGTTTATTAAACTGAAATTTCTTTTAAGAACTGCATGCAAATGCATTTATTATGAATTTTGTGACCTGATCTGTAAAATCCTAACAGTCAATAAAATTACTTTTGTATTTTGGCTTTGTAAACTTCTGGAAAAACCGTTTCACTCAAAAACATCAAGGATTTTTCCTGGATCACTGGAAATGCAACATTTACATTGAGACATCTCAATTTTAAAGGTGTAAGAAAAATATTACAGAATAGGGAAATTTTGTAGGAAGCCTTTACTAACACATACTCTGTTTCAGAACCTGTTGGAAACCCAGCCAGTAGTTTTGCAGTTAGTTACCTGCAGGCTTTGCTGTATGTGTGCATTTGGAAGACTCGGTTGTGGCTATATGGTTACTTTGTGTAATTTTGTGGTGAAATGAACAAAAGGCACATCACAGACTTTATTATAAACTGTATATATCTATATATCTACTAATACGTAGTACAGGCCTTGTTAAAACAAATGTAAGAGGTGTGTTAGTTTTATCCGCACATTCTATAGCTAGTATTTTGCTGACACTTTTTATTAGCACATTATAACTACCAGATATTTTGTAAGTGTAATATATGATTATACATTAAAGAATGCACAATATATTTCCATCAGAAAAAATACTTTTCACTTGCCTTGTTTTTTTCTTTGCACTTCCAATTCTAAATTTTTGAACAGTGCTCCCTAAAGCAGTTTTATGGCTCCTGGGTTGTTCATGACTTGCGCCTACCAAGCTCATGACTGTTTGACTATGCATAATCAAGGTTAACATGTTGTATCTTAAATACTACGTTCTTCACTTGACAGTGTTCAGATCACTACTGCATTGTCTTCATTCAGCTTTAGATCAGGGCAGATACAGCAAGGTGAGTTGAAGACACCTGCTACAGCTGTACAGATGGATCCTCCAATGATATGTGCAAATTTCTGTAGCCCCATGAAAACAAAAGTTCTTTTTCAGTCTCATTTATAGTATAACAAAGTAGTTGTTATAAACTGCAACCTTTCAACACTGATCCTGATGAATATGCAACAAAAAGATAAGGTTTTTAAGAAAAGCAATTGCAATGGTGTAACTATAATAATACCTAGCTCTTGTGCAGTCCTTTTCATCAGCTGACCTCAGAGCACTTTAGAAAGGAGATCAGTATAATTACCTTCATTTTACTCATTGGCTTCATTTACTTACAGTGCATTGTCTTGATTTGCAAAATGTATACAAAACTCTTTATATTCATCTTTCAGATCCAATGTGAAATAGGAGTTACACTTGCTCTGGCATGAGAGGGTGCTTTTTGTCTTTCACGTCCTCCAACTCCTATACACACAAACCCTTCTATTTTTTTCTGAGTGCTTTTGCAGAGCAGAGATCAAAAGGAAATTTATCAGTATCTGTCTCCCTTCAGACCATTGAAGCCAGACTTCTGACAACTGTGTGGCGGCCTTAAAGCTGAAAGGGGCATCAAGAACAGAGGAAGAAAAAAGAAAAAGAACAGTGTAGTCCCATGGCTACACTGTCTTTGTCAGATTGTGGAGGAGGAAATTGCAGTGTGAGAGTACCCACAGATGCTTTGAAGGTAGAGTGGCATGAGCTGTGGGCTGTGGCCTCGTTTGATTGTTGATTTGTCCAACCCAAAAGACTCCAGTGTCCCCAGGCCCTGAAGACCCTTGAACCCTGAAGCTGAAACAGCATCCTCATGTGTTACACAGTTGTGAATAAAGGCGACCTGAAGTGCTTTAAACACATACAGTTGCTTAAAATGTTGGATCACTACCAGAACATATAGAACAGAAATTACAAATACTTCACTGCAAATGCAATTTAAGGTGTGTCATTTAAACATAGTCCTTCCATCATCTAACTACTAAAAAGGGGTAATAGAGTTCAGAATCTCGTCTATTAGCAGAGCTTTTCTGTACAAATGCTGAAACCTGGAGCAAAAAGTTAGGAGTTACTGGTCTGAACTTTTCAAGACTCCAAGGGATTCAGGCTAGGGATTATCTGAAGTCCCTTGCTTGAATATCCAGCCAAGACTGCCAAGGTGACATTAGACAGTACAGACTATTCAGCTAAACCAGAGGAAAAGAGTCGGTGGATCCTTTTATGTCAGATGTGCTCAGTACTCCTTCAACAGAATCCTTTACCTACTGTATTGCAAGAGACTTCACTAAAAGAGCTGGGGAGAGCTCTGCTTCTGCATTGCTTTAAATAATCATGTTAGTAATGTGATTCACTGATGAAAGAGAAGAAGATAAATCCCTGAGCTCTGAACTTGGAAAGCAGAAAGAAATGATGGATGAACCTTCTGCACTGGCAATTCAATTGGGTTCAGATAATGAATCAAATGTTTAGCTGCTTATCTGGGCCCTACCTGCCAAAAATTCTCCAAACAGTTATATCTGATACTGGGACTTCATCCAGCTCCCCTTGAAATCAATTAACAGGCTCTCACTGACTTCAGCAGGGAAGACATCAGGCCCTAGGGCTCAAACAGGTTTGCTCTTGTGTGACTTGCAAATTTTTTTGCATTTTGGCTGAGATGGGGACAAGGCTGACACAACACTCGTCTAATGATAAATATCCAGCCAGGCAAAAATGGGACAAGTGAAAATGCCAAGGAATTTGAAACTCCTCTAAGAAAACCTCTGGTGGCATACCATTATTAGGTATTTATTTTCTTAAGAACTAGTTTGGGCTTTGTAGAAAAGAAAATCAGATTTATTCTTATTGTGACCATAGTGGCTCAGCTGCATCAGCAAAATGCATTGCATTTCATTGTCATTTTGAACTTGATGTCTGAAAAAATCTTTCTGAAAAACATTCAGATCTACCTTTGAGTTACACATAGAAAATCCTCCACCCATGATTAGAGAAGATTTTAGAGGTTCCATATGGCAACTGGCACCAAAGAACAGGAAGCTGGTCAAAGAATTTAACTATTTGGGACACATCCTCTCAAAGTTTTGCACCATGTCATTACTACCCAGAGATATTCAACAGGATGTGGTTACATTTTGTCCTCTTGGCATTTCAGAAATTCATGAGACTGCATTGCTGAGCCCTTTCAGATTTAAGAGCTGTCAGTCCCAATACTTCTGTGTGACAGCATAAATAATAAAAGGATATATATTTATAGGGAGGTCATCATCTATTTACGGGGGGGGGGTGGGGTGAGTGGAGAGCAGGAGGGAAAGGGGAGATCTACATTTCTACCTAGAAAAATTTTATTTTTCAGGGAACATTAGGTTTTATTTTTTTTCTATACAGAAAATGTAAATCATTTATAACTGAAATGTAAAAAATTGGGTTTACGTTGGACTTAAATATATTTTTATCCTATTTTTCTTGTAAAAAACTTTCAATCAACTGTTTTCTCATGAAAATGAGACCAGACATACTTTGGTCAACTAAATTACACTTTCTGATAGGAAGAAACTTTGTGGTAAGAAAAGGAGCCAGTTCTATTAATAAGCCCTTGGTTCTTCATAACTACTTGGGAGATATTTACGGGCTTCATGTTTTTCCTTCCAAATTAACCTTGTTAATGTGAAGGGGAGAAAAGGACAGATATTTCTGTCTCTGGGCAGTAGTTGAGGCACAGTTGCAGACCCTTTTTATTAACCTATTGTTCTCTAGCCACCAAAAAAAGAGTAAAAAAGCTCTGAAGAGGTGAAGCCACAGCTCTCAGCGTGGTGGTTCCACTTTAGCCCATCTCTATCAGAGCACTGAAATCATCAGGCACAGCTAACAAGAGCAGCTATAAGAATAACCATCTACCTAGTGTGGCCGGGCACTTCTCCAAGAGCACAAGTCACTCAGCATAAAAAGACTACACAGAGCCGTACAAACAAGACCATACACACCTAAAGTGCATATTTATAGTCCTTAGTTTGTGATATGAGAATTGTTTCATAGACTTCTGTGGGTGACTGTGATATCTCTAAAGATTTTGGGGGAGGTAGAATTTAGTACATGCCTGTACAAGGAGGCACAAATGCCTGACAGAGTTGGGTCCAAAACATTTTTTAACCCAATTTTCTTATTATTACCTTCGTCTTGAGTTAAGTGCAAATGGAAAACAGAATAGTCCATGTTTCTTGTTTTTATAGCTGTTTTCTGGCTAGGTTCATAGTCTGGTTCTCAGGCACTCCTAGAGCATTAACTGGACTCACAACACTGGAGGGGAATGTTCAAATGCAAAACATTTCCCCTTATAATGAGCACAGATCATGGCAATATTTCCATTCCTACTGTCTTTTCAAAAACCAACTTCATGAAACCTAATTTGAGGCCCTAAAACAGATGGTGCAGCCCTTGTGATGGTAAAAAACCCATCTGAAACAAAATGTTCTTTTACCTATTTAGTTACTATTTCTGAAAGGTGTTACCTATTTTCAATTTCCAACCAATTGAGGGTGGTTGTGGTGAAAGTTGTTTCCTGGAGGAAAAAGGCAGACCTTGCACTGGTTCTGCTAACAAATAATGCTTTAACTTCACTGCATCCTATGTGACAAAAAAAAAGATTGGGACTTGAAGTACGTTTCGTTCTGAGGCTCTTCTTTTGTCTCCTCTGAAAGTAATCTAATACTGCTCTTATCAGTAGCAGGTTACCTCTCATGTCTGGATCTGTTACTTGTGGTACAATGTACACAGTGCTTGAGAAGACAAAGCATGCCTGACATGCCACATCAAAACCACAGGAATGTCATCAGACATTTTCCTTAGTCTGCATTTGTCTGTGAAGGAATTGGCCATAAATCCCAGTGCCTTGAGTGTGCCTATCCAAATGGGATCACTGTATGTTGCAGTTTGGCAGATACTGCATCATACTGGTGCCCATCACACTGCTTGTTCTGGAAACATCTCCCAAAAGTGGGCATAAATATTAGATGGTTTCTTCAAAGAGCTTGACGATGGAGACCAGGTAAAGGAACCACAATCCACAGGAATGACTAATAGGGTTGTTTGCACTCCTACTACAAGACATTAGAACATGAGGCACAGATGATAAGCCTATTCAGAACAGTTTATTATGAGCATCCAAATTCTACAAAAATCACCAAAAAATCTCCATTCCCTAATGGTGTTTATCACAACATAATGAAGCTCTTTCAGACTGTTTTGAACAACAGATGCTTGTAGAAAACCATTTTGTGTGCAGGTCACATCACAAGGGAATGTATTCTTCCATTCAATTTAGAAAGTATTGGAAAAAGTAGCTTTGGATTCATATCAGCATATTGGAGAACAGATATAGCTCATGAGTGGAAAATATTGCCCGTTTGTGCAGGTATTTTGGGAAGACTGTGCTGATGTTGCAGTTTCAAGCCTGATGTCACCAGTTATCAAACATGGGAACTCTTTTTCATCTCATATGTTCATATGAGCCAATGCCAGTGCAGTTTTGCAGAGATTACTGCTTCTGAACTGCTCTCACGTGTATTTCAGAAGGCAAAATCCAGCACAGAAATGTTCTTTACAGTAATTAATTAGTTAAAAAAAATAAAAATTAATGTTTTTTAATAGTGTAGCTACAACCATTGGGGCATTTCTCTGGAGTGAAACGCCTCAGGTGATATAATTCTTAAATCAGGTCAAATGACACATTGAAAGTCTAACTGCTCCCTGGAAAGGCATCCTAGAGCACAACTGTGACTGAATAGTGATTAAATTGAAAACTGGAAAAACAAAACCATCATACTGGATAGTAGAATGGCAAAATTATATATTAGGCCCCTTATTTTGTTGTCTTTGGCAGGCCATATGCTTAATTCCTCATTCAATTCTTACTGTCCTTTCTAAGCAGAAGCATCATTCAAGTTAAAAAGTAATAATTGTGTGATAAGTCAACACAGGAAACGAATTTGAGGATGGGGAGATAAATTGTGCTGAGGTTGATGTTTTCAGTATTGTACACATGAAAAAGCCACACTTCGTAAGTACCTAACAAAGCAACTCAATTTCCAGGGAAGTAGAATCCAGTCAGGGAATGTTCTTGAATGTTTTTTTCGTGCTTAGAAAATTCCCTTTTTTTGCTTATTCTCTCCCGAACTCACTCCCCCTTTCTTCTTTTGGCCTTCTTTGCTTGTGGCTTTACCCATCACAATTGCCATGCATTTGGAGAAAGATAATGTGTTGATAAACCACCTCACTTTATTATGGACCCAAAATACAATTACAGCAATTACATATAATAGTGGCAATATATTTTTAAATGCTTCCCTGAGACAGCTCTTTTGAAACAATAATGGGCATCCATGGTTTAAATCACTTATGACTGAGATTAGCTCTTTTGCCTTATTTATGTTTCCCCTATTTCTGAGAAATGTTTCTGGAAAATATTTAAGGCAAGAACAGCATAGACTTACCATTGAAGTTTTGTGGCAACACATGCAAGAAGCAGACTTGAAAACAGAGATTACAGTCACTTACTGAATTGCTTTAATTGCTTAATTGCTTATTCCCACATGTAGAATTGAGGTCCTTAGGAATTGTTTTAGGAAGACATGAAATCTTTTTTGTGCCAAAAGAAGTGGTTGGTCTTCAAAGACTTCAGCACCGCTTGGCAGAAGAAAATCCCTACCCCAAAAGCTCTACCCTGGGTTCCACTGTATCCCAAGCACTTTTGAAATGTAAATCTCACCTACCTGTCTAGGTGGGTGGTGAGCTTTTCTTAAACTCTGGTCCTCTGACATTCCAGGGATAAATGATCTAGAAAAATGTAAGTTACAAATGTCTGTTTCTTGTGTTTCAGACTGCAAAATACTTTCAGAACAAATTCTAGGTTTATCCCCTAAAAATACATTTGCCTTTTACTTGAGCTAAAGAACTATTTACTAAGGCCTTATAAATGTCTATCAATCAAGGCTGTTCTTGTCTTCTTCATTCTACATCAATTGATGAATACTTTTATCAGGCATACTTTTCTGTAGAGAGGAAGCGTACAATCAGTACATAGCCACAGAGTTTCTGCTCCTTCTCTGGCCCCACAACATCTGACTCACTATCTTTTTAGACATCATCATCTCATATTTTTAGACATTTTATAATTAGCACTTTACAGTGACTGGAGACTTATGGAAAACTTGGATGGTATCAGAATCACAATCTGTCGAACTTTGCACATCCTTTGTTTTGCACAACCAGATGTCCTTGCAGTAGGCACATACATTAAATATGTATTTATTTGTACACATGTACAATGAGTGCAGTGTATGCTGATGGTGTTGGTTTTACATAAATAAGGACTTATACTGCTGAAGTGGTACTTAGGTAGGATTAGAGACTTTTGTCTCAATCATTCCTAACCTGGAATCATCAGTTAATAAACTACATCTTTCTTCCCCTCTCATTGCATTTGTTCTATTAAACCCCATTCTAAGTAATTTGACTTTTGAATTGTATGGGAATCTTCACAGTATTCAGCTCTTCAGTTCATTTCAAAGGGCAGATGACAAAATACTAGCTATAGCACTATTTAGTATATAACTACAGGTCTTCTGAGATACATCTCCTGAAGTATTGTAAACGAAGCCTTCAGAGGGAGAGCAGACGAAAAAAGATATAATAAAACCAGTAAAATTGGATAGTAATGTTTAAATAGCAAAATTTTAGCCATGAAAGGTACATTAACATGCAACATGTGATTTATATTCCCATGCAACTCAAATGCATTTGGAGATCATGAGGAGAGCATTTGAGGTCAGTTGGGAAGCATTAGGTATCCTGCAAGATTAGACCCATATGAGATTGTCTTTAGAATTACCTCTTTTACTCATCACAAATCACTTCTACCTCTTTTCTTTCTTAGTCACTTTATTTATTTCAGGGGGTCTGATAGGGCCCTTAAGGCAGTCCCATAATGATACTAATTAATTAATAATTGGTAGCAATTTGGGTGTGTTGAAGAGCTGACCTCAGATAATTCATGCATTGTGACATGATGTACTTGACAGTGCCAGAAGCAGAAACAGCAGGAGTGCCATCCTCCAGCTGCCAGAACTAATTATAAGTAGTTTGTCTTTTCCTTCAATGGCAGATTCTGTTTGTTTCACAACAGTCAATTTAAAAGTCACTTTTAATATCATCATCAACAAAAGAATACCTGGAAAAAATGCGCTCATTTTTGACAGACAAACTGCAGAATGAGTTGGATTTTCATGGTTGCTTTTGTTAATTCAGACAGCAAACAGAAGGCAAAAAGCAGATGGAAAGTCTCTCACAGGAAAATGTAAAAACTGTTGTTGCTTCTGCGCAACTGATGTGGTGCTGATGATTTAGTTAACACAGCAACTTAAAACATAAATTCCCTTCTTCATATATCATATATTACATGATCAAGCTTATGACAAAGGACTGCCGGCTACATTCTCTATGAAAACTAATTCTGTGTAAGTCTTGGCAGGGACAAGGTGCAGAGAAAGTCATGTAGTCTTATAGAATGATCCCAGTGTTTGTTGAAGTAAAAGATAACTCACTGTTATGAATTCTTATCCTTCCTATTACTCAGTACACTCACAGTCTTAAAATCCTTTCTTAAAATTTCATCCTTCCTCTATAGTAAGGTGAAAAGGTTAATTCCCAAGGGACTAATCCTGTGAGGTGCTGGGCTTTCTCAGCACCCACTGACTTCAAAGCTAAATATTTGGTTCACATGAAAGCCTCTTTAATTCCCCATTACTGTAAGGTATACTTGTATACAACAGTGGGAGCAGTTGTCATTATAAATCAGACAGTTTATCAGGGGAGCTATTCTCCAGGGCAAAGCAGATTCTAACACACCACGACATACTTTATTTGTTAGCCTCAATTCCACAGGAATTTTATTCAGGCAGACACCTCAAGGCATGCATCTTTTCAAAGTGTTTAGGCAGGAAGAGAAATTCAAATTAGATACACTTGCGATGCAAATGCATTATTATTTAGCTCAAAACGACTGAGGCTCAGGGGTCGTAAATCCTGCCATAAAGAGATCTTTCAATTACCTTCTGTTCATTGAGTCAGAGAAGAGGAACCCTTTCCCTGGCTTTTTCATGCAGAACAAATTTGACTCCCAAACAAATATCAATCACCATAATGCTCTATATTTTGGCCTCTATATAGACCTAACTCCAAGCTGGTTTATATGGGGCTTTCTTTTAAGATGGTGTCAAATCAAAACCTTGCATCTTTAATGTGACTGAATCTGAACCCAGTTTTGAATGACTCCTCCCTTTGTGAGTTGAGCCAAAGCTCCAGAGTAGAGGATGTGTGAAACCTGGAGCCAGATCTAGATCTAAGAATTCTTTACTTTTCCTTGAAGTTTTATTTCTTCCTCAGCTTATCGCTGCCCTTCATTCCAAACACCAAAACTACAGCTAAAACGCATTACCACTTTCTCCCTAATGTTTCCACAGCATAGCTCACATTTCCCTCCACTTCTTTGCTTGTTTTTTAGCTCTTCTATCATTAAGTTGTTTCTGCTTCTCCTCCTTTCCTGTCCCCAGCTCTGCCTGTCTGTTGTACATACAATCTACCTATTCAAAACACTGCTGTTATGGTCACTATCTGCCATATTGACCATGGTATCTGTGACAGGCACCTTGAATCCTTTCATTAGTCAGTCTCATTCCACTGCATCAGATTCACACCTTCTTCCCCTCAGGATTCCCTGAACTTCTCCTTTCCCTTGCCTCTCTATTTTTGTTTTCTATTAATCAGTTACCCCAACCTGCTCCCCAGCAGCCAAATTATCATCCTTGAGTTTTGCTGCACAAAACATTAGGAAATTTTTATGTCTACTTCTGCTTTGATCTTCCGAACAGGTATAAGAGTGGACAAGCACAACATCTCTTTTCATAGTTCTTTGAAATGCATGTGAACGCCTGAGTCCATGAACAGTGCCTTGGCTGAGACAGTCACAGGAGCATTGAAGTGTTTGCAGTCAGCATAAGGCTTCCATCAGTCCAGTTCTTGGCATATATGTCCACTATTTAGATTGTCTGTAGGAAATTTCAGTTTTCTCTTTGCGCAGTGATGATTGTCTAAGTGGTGGTTTAATGCTTCTGTAGGACACAAACTAAAGGAAAGAAATTTTACCTCAGATACACAAAGCCATCCCAACAAAAATTCACAAAAAGTCTATTGCTCTGACATGGAGAAACTGTAGGCTCAAGTTCTAAGTTCCTCATGTTTTAAATATCCTTAGGTGCATACTTAAATATTATTTGTGGCCATATTTATAACAGTGCACACACTCCATCAACATTTTATGCAAGTATGTATTGCATATATCTTCAACAGAAGAGAAGAACATTTAAATATATCAGCAAAACTTGCTAGTAAAGTTCACATTCCTCAATTTAAATATTTGGTTCATACATTAAGTAAAATATTTAGTTGTATTCTAATTGTACACACATATTTTCTTACGGAATAAATGAATTGCTAAAGTCTTCAGTGCATTTTAAATGGGAGCGTGCTTTTCAGAAAGAATGGTGCGGCTGCAATGCTCAGGAAAGGTGCCAAATACCTTCAGAGACTGCAATTTTCTATGGGTTTCATCTAGAGACTATTTAAATTAGCCTCTATAGAAGTACAGGTCCTGTAGTTAGGAAGTCAAAAGTGTGTGAGGATGTCAGGTTTTGATTCCCCACCCTCCTGGACCTGCTGCTTCACCTCAGGCCAGTCCCCTGGTTGCTTTGTAACTCAGTTTGTCATCCATGAGG
Source organism: Psittacus erithacus (assembly GCA_009867235.2). Lineage (NCBI taxonomy): Eukaryota > Metazoa > Chordata > Aves > Psittaciformes > Psittacidae > Psittacus > Psittacus erithacus. Next base: position 13,653 of record WYDI02018017.1, on the reverse strand, counting down.
AGGGTTTAAACTTTCCTACCTACTCTGCAGGGAAGCCATGAGGTTTATTCTGCTAATGTTTATAAAGTGCTTTGAAATATTTGCCTTGGAAGCAAAGCATGTCCCTTCTGGTGGTGTTTGTATCTATAGAACTGGTACTACATTTATATCTGCTCTCCAACACCACTAATAAAATCAAGTCCTAGTGAAAAGAGCTACACCCGCATTGTAACTTTTCTATTTCCTCTTTTCCTGTCAGTTCAGGTAAATAATTTTTTTTCTGCTTTGCCGTTGCCAGAATAAAACCCTAAAGGTTCAAAAGCGAATAATGCACTTTTCAGATTGCTTCTCTCAATTTCAACCAAAAGGCGAAGAAAAGGTTGGATTATGCACATTGAAATTATTTGTAAATTAGGCTTTATTAGTATGTATGGCAAGTAAATACAATGGAAGCAACCACAGCGCCATAGCTTAAAAGATAATATCAGTGGTTCTTGAGTTTGTGCAGGCCTGCTTAGGTCTTTATCTGTGATTCCACTATCTAAACAAAAGCTTATCTTTCTTTCGCTGTCCTTATCTTGTTCGTCAGTTGATTGTTTGCTAAGTATCTCAGTGAACAAGTCCTAAATGAAAATGACTGTTCATGTACAATTTGTTTGGATCAGATTAAATTGGAAAGAAGGTAAAAGTGAGAGACAGGGAAAGTAGAATGCTCCTTACAAATTAGTAGTGGAGGTATTGTTTGGACTTCTGATTCTTTTAGATAAATCAAATAGTTTAGGATTTTTAGTCTTTCACATAGATCTCTATAACTCTTTTCAGTGTAACTTCTACCTTGTCAGTGTTTTCATTTGGGAGAATGTATCCAAACTCTGTACAATATTCTGCTTCTGCAGCAGTTTTAGGAAGACCATGTACAGCTGCAATATTTGCCTTGTGTTTGGTTAGTCCTCTGCTGACACATCTAGACATCTTCCAGCCTTACCGTATTCAGTTCATTATTTACCACAATGACTAGAAGTAGATAACCCGTACATGCCTCAGATGTCTATCCACACAGTCTTGCTGGACTCTCACTGCCACAGGGTACTGATATTGCTTGAAGGTTCAACCGCCCCATTTAACTGAATCCCCTCCTCCATCAAGTTACTTTCTCTCCCATGCCTAACCTTATAGCTCCTTATGTCATCCTAATTTTTCCCTTGTTTGGGCCTTTGTTGAACCCCCCAAACTTCACAGATCATTTTCATCCCTCTTGTGAACGTGTCCGGCAAGATGTGGCTAGTGTTAGCAGCAGGGAAATTACTTACATCAGAGACCACCCAAAATGAGAAGTCCTAGCCATCATTTCTGTGTCCCCAAAGACTTTCTCTGTTGTATGGAAGATGTCAATTCGAAATCAACAGAAGAGAAGAGGAAAGGAAAACACACAGCAGTGTTCTCTCAAGAAGCCACCTAGTCTACATTTATACACTGAATATGCATGTACTATTTAAAATCTACAGGGCTGACAGGCTTCCCTCTCTTTGTCCATCTTATGGGGACATTCTCTTATCTAGTCTGCCATGTACTTTGAGATGCTAAGTTCACAAGGCAGCTTAAAGCATTGCTTCCTCATTGACAGTTTATATGAAATTAAAAAAGAAACCCCCACACACCCAGGGTGATGAAATCACAAGTAATATTAAACAGCCTCAGTCCACAAAATGCCACCCTAAAGACTCTGACAGGACCTCCTCTGAAACTCCGTGGTAGTTAGTAGCCTGACATTTCCAACAGCACACCCTTATCGTCTCTTTCAGACTTCAGTACCTACCACAAGGCTCATTTCAGTAATAAGACTCCTTCTTTGTGAACTTTTAAAGTCAGTAGCTCTCTCCTTAGCACCTTATGAGTACATCCTTTTCCAAAACGGTACGGTTCACATTGGAACATGAATTTGACTTTTTCTTCCTTTTTTTACTGTGACTTTCATGCAGACGAATTCGGAATGCTGTCAGGCAGGCAAATCCTACAGGGAATATTGCATCGTGGGAGAGTGTGTATGCAGAGAATAGCTTATCAGGTTGCAGTGGAGGACCAGTAAGTGTGCTTCTGAAATACCTCAGTGTTGATCGACTTGTTCTGGCTGAAGGTTTGTGTCACTAAATAAAAAGGTATATCTATTACCGTGCTGGAAACGTGAAGAGTTTGTTAGCAGGAGAACATTACATGTGAATAGTAGCCAGGATGGATCAAGTTTTGCCAATACATTTCTAGGTGCAGACCAGGCTGTAGGGCTTTGCTGCAAGCAGCTCAGTTAGTTTAATTTCTGGGTGCGCAGCCCCAGCACTGCAGAGCAGTGCCAAGAAGTTAACATCACAGCAGAGCAGTGCAGAGCAGTAGCGCAGAGCAGAGCACACCATAGCAGAGCACAGCAGAGCAGAGGGGCAGCGGCCGGACAGGCCGGGGAAAGCTGTGGCACCAGTACCACAGAGCTGAGCCACAGGGCTTCCTCTGACCCTGGAACTGATCATTATTCACTTGAAGGCCAGACTTGCACAAACAAATATTTTGTGTAGCTGTTATGATTATTGTCAGTAACTGTCCCCATTGTTCAGGCGCAGGAATTCCTTTGGTCTCATAAATACTAAACCAAGTCCTCCCCTCCCCCCTTTAACTGTCAGATAATTACACAGTTGGCTTTAGAGTTTAACTTGTCAAAGGAGTTTCATTACTTTGTTCCTTTTGGGCAGCTTCCACTATTGTGCTTTCTGAACACTAAACAGAACCTATATTAACTGTCAGTTAATTACACACCGTTTTTCTTCAGTATTTACCAGTCAAAGGGGCAGGTAGGCTGCAATCCTATCATCTCAATCACTGTCTCTGCCCACAAAAGAATCAATAAAGATGAGTCACTTAGTGTCACCCAGTGTCTGATACTCAAAGCCACCCATTCCTAATTGCCTTTAGAGATGGATGATAATGCAAACTTTGAAGTGATAATCAGCCTAATGAGTGGCCTTGCTGAGAGGGTAGATCATGTGTCAGAACAGTTTGCAGATGCTTACAGGCAAACAAAGCCAGCTTTCCTTTTAGACCTGAGAGGACCATGGCAAGTCTGGTACCCAGAGCCCAGCACAATGGCAGAGACTGGGGCACAGCAGGACGCTGTAGCCTGCTGATCACAACTGACTCCATCCATCTTGCTCTTTGCCTTTAATCAGCACAGTCGGAACAAGTCCTCCAGATCTCTGCATGTTTATGCTGGATGTTTAGGCAATAACTGTGTAAAAGATAAGTTCTCTGATTCTGAGTCATTGGATTTAAATAATAGTGATTGGACTTGATAGGTAATGGCCGGGGATCCCAGCTAAAACTACTGAGTAAATGTAATTAAATACAATCGAGCGCAGTCAGCCAGGCAAAGGCAGAGACCATAAAAGGCTCATTCAGACAGCAATGAAAACAAACAACGTCAGCAACAAAAACAACACCAGTGTTTGGTTTGCTAATAAGAGCATGATCTGAGGCCTGATCTGCACTCAATTCTTGCACCCAACAGTTTGACCAAATCAATAATTTGAAGAAAAAAACCACCAAAACAACAGCAACAAATAAACAAAAAGACAAATTAAATTGTTATAATCCCCCAGTCTGGATCCACTTATATTATCATAAAGACATTTGCTTTTCAAAATAGTTAAGCTGTCATAAATCCAGTCAAGTGTGAACAAATAGACTGACCATGTTTGTGCTAATATGACTGTCTCAATATAAAAGGATTGTTTTGATTTAACAATCATTCACCAATTTAGCTACATTTTGACAAGGCTGGGGACATGGATTCAAAATTATCTCGCGCGAAGACTGAGAATGTGTAGGATTGCACCAGTTTTATTTCAAAGTATAAATTTTATATATGAATGTGTATAAATGTCAACATGTTTAGCAATTTGGACCTAACAATTTCAGACTCTTTTGGGGACAAATGCTGAAATCTGTATTCACTTTCTTAGCACTAGTTTTCAGTGATTCACTGTGAGGGAGAGAAAGGTAGTGAAAAAGCTGAACAAGTGGTTTCAGGATTCGACATTGTTTTAATAAGAAGCTGTCAGATGTTTTAACATTTTGTAGTCAACCATTTTGCATGTAAAGCATAATAAGGAATTATCATGGTAAACCAAATGAGAAACAGAAATTGTCATAAACGCAAAATAACCTTTTGAAATGAAAAGCAAGATTATTGCTGCCCTTAAAAAAACTACGGAATGATGCCTTTGAGATAAATCAAATCACTTTACATATTCTTACCAGCTCTGCATCTGCCTTGCTTCCTCCCTTCAAGTCAGTAAGAAGCTGCAATCTTTAGGATATGAATGACAAAAAAGATAGTCTATTTGTAGTTTCTGCATTAATATAACTGAAGTGCCAGTGGAAAAGTTTTAGAGCTGTCTTATTATACTTCAGTTTCTCTAATGAGTGATGCCTCATAATATTTTCTGTATGTTCATATAGAAATGTATGTCTTCAAAATTTCTGCTATAATGAGTCTCAGTAATTAGCCCAATCTAACACATCTGAAACTGAATTCACAATAAAGAGTTGGTTTAGTTCATGTGCTAAAAAAAAAAAAAAGAGGGAAAAAATCCTTGATTGAATTCATAAGTGGGCTTCGGAGACACGTGTTCACCAGTGGTCATAGGCTGCCAGTGATCACACAGATACCTCAGGTCCATGATTTCACAAAGCTGAAAATACATACAACTGTCTACTTGCACTGTGTGCTCAGTCTTGTAGTAGACTTCCCTAACAATGCTATCACATCACTTTGGGAAGTGGTTTTGAGCTGTGGAGGCACTTCATCTTCCTTCTTAGCCGGGGAATCAGTTGGGAAAGGCCATCCCTGCCATACTAATGTAATATTCTTCTCCAAAGCAAATTCTAACCCACAGTTACATTTCCCCTACGGATAATATCCCTTTTAAATCTTCTTAACTTACACATTTATATCTCATATGATTCAAGTTAAGTTTAAAGTAATAAAGTTACTAAACATTTTTTAAAATCACTGAATAACCCTATATGCATATACACTGTCCCATAAGCACATGATAGGTTCATGATAATATAGTTAAACACAAATGTATTTACAAGCATGGAAGTCTAAAAGTGCCCTTTCAGGCACAAAATATTGCTATCATTACATATCTTATCACTCATAACCACAGTCAAAATCTCCATCTGAGCTCTAAAGTGTGCTAGATAAAGGGAAAACTTATCTATGGTCAGACCTATGGAACTGAAGTTGATAATTTGTAGTTAATGGAAATGTGTTGACATATGAATTATGGTTGCTAGTTTAAGCATGTATGTTACAGGCAACAGTGGGTTGGAAATGAAAGAGGACAATGAATTGAAGAAATGGTTTTGATGATGCATGTTAGCTGATACCCACTCAGGTAATCTTGATTCAGAATTTGGATTGTAGGTAGAGATGTTAAAATCCATGAGACATGATACGCTGCAAGGAATTTATGAACATTTTCTTTTTCAAACAAACAAAACAAGACTTTTAATATATCTTTTAAATCCACTCAGTTGATACTGACCTTAGTATATTGATTTACTGTTATTTTGATATCTCCTATTTGTATTTTTGCATCTCATAATCATAAAGAAGAGGGTTTTGATGCTCAACTCTGTAAAGCTAACAACCAAATATTCCATGTCTGAAAGGTTTTCCTAGATATAAAGCTATGAAAATTATAGCTATGATTTTCAGACATGGTTCAATTTTTTGGATGAACTCAATCTGAGCACCTTCAAGGGATCTGGTTATCAAAACATTTAAATTTCACACATTCTAAAAGTATCTTAAATTAGATACCCAAAAATAGAGGCAGCCATAATTACTAGTGACCACTAAAATCGCAGTTGTTTCTCCATCAGTTTGTGTCACTCTTACATTGGGTCATTGCTGAAAAAGGGAATCCTAAGCTCCAGCTGGCTATGGTTATGCATTCCCACTGCATTAAATATGCTGGCATTTGTGGTCTTGAGCAAGCCAATCTGATGGAAATATAAGCCTACAGAAAATGCAAAGTGACGTGGTTGACTGGGCAGCCACACAAGTGGTAATGACAGAAATGGGCACAGGCTGCCAGGGCCGGCAACAGGCAGGACAGGTCTTTCAGCACCAGCCTGAACTTATATTACCTTAAGAGACAATATAACTGCACCCTGAGTCTGCATGCATTTCCTTCTTGGACTATGTAAGCAATCTGCTGGTGTTTTGCCAATAAGCAGATGAAGAAATGCAAACAAGACAATAAATATTAACTTTTAATTAAAAAATATTGTATATCAGAGTGAGAGAGGAGCAGAAAAGAAAGACTGAAAAGCTTACAAAAGAACACTAAGTATGTCTTTGCCTTAGGCTTTTGGTTTACATATTGAGATTTACAGTGATTCTGAGTTTAAACCAGCACTTCTAAGCTCTTCTTTGAACAAGTAGCTCTAAGTGTTTCACAAATACATACAAAATTTCATCAATCTTTCCATGAGGCAGCAAAATATACCAGGAGCTAGTCACCTGCCAGTGGAAGGCAAGTACATCTTGAGGAAAACAGAGCAGGAGCAGTAAAACCTAGCGACACTATAAATAATGGAAACCACAGGAAGAAATTCAGGTGGTTAAAAATAGCTACTGGAGATGAAATCACGCCAAGACATGATGATGTATAATCCTTTTCCTAGTCTTATTAAAAAGTGCCATGAAAATGGCAACAACAAAGAGAAATGGGAATCTCCTTTTGTCTCATGTGACACACATCTCCAGAGTAGGAAGTTTCCTTTTAAAATGGGTAAGCCTGTATTTATTCCCTCTGAGCCAGTGTAAATTTTACCAATGATTTTAACTGGACCAAATCTTTAATGCGTTAATGAAAAAAAAATACCAAGCCCACTTCCTACTTTTCTTGGAAATGTCTCCATTTCCTGTATTCTTCTAGTCCAGCTCTTCCCTGAGCCGCAACTCTGTCAAATCGTACAAACTACTAGGGCAGGAGAGAACTGTAACTGTGGAACTCTTTAGCAAATTTTGAACATTTACTTCAACAGATGCTGTAAAGCAGTATAATTTCAAGCAGATAAGCTACCAAAAGTCACACTCAGAAAATCAAATGTGGCTTTTGCCGAGTCTTTTCCTATTTTTTTTAAGAGAAAACACAGTATATGATTGCTGTTATGTTAAAATGCAGCCTGATCCAGAACAGGGCTGCATTGCCTTCCCTCCCATTGACTTCAAAATGAATAAGCTCAGCCTGGGTATTTGAGAATTCATCGCTGCTAAGACATATTCTGGCAGGTCAACACAAGCATTATTCATAGGCCTCAATTCAGTCTGTCATCTGAAATGAAAGAGAGCCTTTCTTTAAAAAGCTAAAATCCATCTTTAATTTGTTATCCCAGTAACTGTATCAAAAACTGTTTTAAAATAAATATGAAAAATGAGAACAAGCTGATCAGCAATTGAAACACAGTAAAATAGATCTGGAAGTGACTGCAGGGCCACCATGTCTGTGCTCCAGCTATTGCAGGCAACCAGCTCATATAATCTTTTTTCATAAATATATCAAGCTCTGTCTTAAAAGCAGACAGTTTTATTTCTTCAGTTACTGCTATTGTACAGCTCTTCATATTTTTTCCACTTTGAGTTACAGATTCATAGATTATATGCCAGAGGGGACCTCTGTGATCATCAAGTTTGACCTCCTGTATAACTTAATCTGTAGGATTGCTCTGAATTCATTTAAGAAGTCAGTGATTTCGCAGCCATGAATTTACTGGGGAAAGGGCTCAGTGTTAGACTGATGGGATTAATCAGTTCATGTTAACACACTGATTATCATATAGTAAAGGGAAATGTTTCAAAAGAATACTCCAGTCTGAAATATAAAGTGAAATCATTTGGACTTCCAGAGAGGTCATGGTTGGAATATCACAAAACTCTCTTTACTCAAAGCAGATGCTTATTAAGATTAATTTAGTGTGAAAAGTGAACCAGAATGCATATAAAAGACAATGTCTCCTCAATTATGTAATAGGACACCTCCTCATTATATTGTGTTCGCTGAAGATGATGGTATTTTCCTAGGGGATGCATAACTACAGTTTGCCAAAGTCCCTCTCCCTTGCTTTAGATTAAATATCAGACTGCAGAGCATGAAGCCAAGTGAGCAGAAACAAGAGAACTCAAATAAACATCAATTTAAATGAAAAGGAAAAGGCCTGTTATGTATGTTTACTAAGTATACGTGTTCAAAATAGCAGGCTAAAATGATGCCAGGGTACAAACACAAAGAAAAATTACCGGCATTTAACATAAACAAAAATACCTTTTTTTTTCTACATTTGTACATGAATTGAAATGAAACGCAATCCATAGGTGTAAATATTCATGCTAATTTTCACATAACTGCAACAACTTCTCTTTCCTGCCACCTTTTCTCTTTTTTCCTGTCTCTTTCTGTGAGCTCCCTCCAGTGTTTTCAAGGAAGTACTGAATCATTTCATTTTTGTATATTCCATTTTTATCACAGGAAGTACCATGATAAGAAAGATTGCATTCACCTAACCTAAAATCATCTGCCACAAAACTAAGCTAAAAGCTTTCTAAGCTGACAGTCTAAGCTAAATTGTAAAATATGCACTGCAAGTAGAAGATACATCTCACCCACCACAGATGCCCCTTAGAATGAAGGGCAGACTTTGCCAAAAGGACTACCGGCTGCTGCTAGAGAATGAGTTGAGACTGTGTATCCACTTTGAGGTTATTTAGAGTTAAGGAGTATCTGTTCTTTCCCTCTTTTCCCCCTAGGGACTAACAAGAAGAATTTCTGCTCTAAACTGGAGGTTCATAGGTTGGAAAAAGGACCAAGGAATTTGTTGAATTTTTGTTTTCCTTGTTGAACAAGGAAAAGTCAGAAAGGACCTGGAACAGAGGACCAGGAAAGCCCGGACACTGACTCTCAGTCATCAACATGAAAAGAACAAGCTGGCTCTAAGACCCTACCAGGTAAGGTACATTCTGTTTAGCAATAATAATGCCTTTGTACAAGTCTAAGCTGAAAGGCTAAGGGGATACGATTACACCCTGGCACAAAGCATTCAAGGCACTGAATCCACTAGCTGTGGACATGCTAGCCTGTTTGGAGCCAGCTCAGGGGTCTCTATGCAGTGCCGCTATGCAGGCTGTAAACATGCCGTAGGTGCTCTAACACCTATTTACATGAAGTTTAACTCCTGCATCTTTCGAGATAAGCAAGAGCAGAGTCAGACTCTATAATTTTTCCCTAGCTTGGTGGAGTTACTAAATTGAGCAGATACAAGTGACTATAAAATTATTCTCTATAAAGCTAGTCTGCCTGGTTTATTTCTGCTAGTTTGTTTTTTGGGCCTGTCCACTGACAGAATAAATCAGTATAAGCTGAGGCTGTTGCAGTTGCTTTTTACCCTTTCTTCCTCAAGTTGTTTGTTCCCATCCCTTCCCTTGTACCCACACTAGTGCTTTGTGCAACTGGCCCATGAAATGCTCAGGGAGCTTAGGTGTAATAAAAGTAGGCAAATATCATGAGAACATGCATAAGGTTAAAGTCATAAGCAATAGAACTAAAGATAACTTAATTTTGAGTATTGCAACGTCAATTAGTTTGGTGTCTTACTGGTGCTTTGTTTATTGTGAAAGCCACTATGACAAGCCACTCTACTGATAATCTGCATGATATTCAGCAGATAGTGAGCCATTGCCTAACCTCAGAAATGTCAGTATGGAGCCATGGAATTACTCCAGTCCTCTGTGGGTTTGGCAAAGACTTTGTAGGATCTCTAGTGACGTATGCTGGGTCTGATTCAAATCCCAACAATGGAAATGCCTTTGATTTGGCTTATTGTTATTTCTGACCCTATAAATGTGGGGAGCACTCAGGCATTAAGAAAGATATTGTTTCCCTGACATATCAGTTGGTCATTGCAGTTAACATCAAATAAACCAGAATGGAAATCCCAGTTTGATTTTTCCTCTTATGCTATTAAAGCACTCATAATAACATAAATTCAATGCCTGTCCAACCATCATGGTTTGTTATGTACACACCAGGATTTGAGTTTCTTATGGGAAAATTGAACAAAAATCGTTCATATTTCACAATTCCCTGTCTTATACCACTGTCTGTAAATAACTTGAGGAACTCTTTGCTTTTCCTCTCCTCTTCTCCTTTAAAATAGTTACCTAAACAGGTTCTTTGTACATTTTAATTTTCCTACCCTTTTCACATTTTTGTTTTACCCATTCTCTTGTAAGGGCCACCTTACCATCACTTCTGCATGTTGTTAACATGGAATCAATGAAAGATCATATTTAAATACAGTTCCTTTTTAATACAAGACATTAATATGCTCTGTGCTGTGCTCCATGACTGAAGTTCATCTTAATATTTTCTAAGAGTTTTTTTTCTCCATTTTTATTCAAGGCATGGAATTATAGAGACTGGCTACATTGGTTTCACTCCTAAACCCATGAATTTTGAGAAATAAATTGAATTTGGACTATGCTAAGGGGAACTGCTGTATCTGCGCTGCATTTCAGCCTTCATAGTAGTATGGTTCCTGGAAAGAGCTTCTTTTCAACCTCTCTCCCACTGTTTCCACAGTGGGCATGTCAAGATTATTTTGCTTGGCGAATGTCTAAAGGATCTCTTGCATATATACTCTTAGTTCTGCTCACTGCTAGTAACACAAAGCCTGTGGGACGATGCAAGCATCCCACATACATGATATTTATTACATATGTATTTTCAAGCCAAATCCTCTTGCATCCAACATAGTGGGGCAGACATGTGCAAAATCCAGGCCTGTCCAGTTTGTGCCTATTTTTATCTCATTTCTAAGGCCCCATAGGCTGGCATGCGTAGTTAGGGATTTTAACTACCTGTATTAAATTATACTTGCAAGAACTCTGCATTGAGGTTCGTTTGTGTTGACTGCTGCTCAATTTATAAGGCTTTGTCTCTTGGTCTTATTTGTTCTAATTATGACAGTCAAAATGATGGTATTTAGGTGCCCAATCTCAGGGCAGAGTGAGCACCAGCTGCTCACTCAGGGTTAGGGAGCTGGTTGCAATACCACAGCCAGCAGAGCAGGACCTGGCCAGTGGAGCCTGTCCTACTGTCCCAGCGTAAGGGGAGCTGGGCAGTCAGGGGCACCCCAGTGCAGGGCATTGGGCATCTCCTTGACATCAGCCCAAATGGCAGCCATGAGTGTTTCCATTCATGTGAGGAAGAATCAGCAATTTTGAGAATTATTCTTACCTGCAATAGCTGGATCTCTAACATTTCCACAGATCAAGCTGAACTGCACCGAACACACACTTCTTTGATGATGTAAGTTGGATTGCATATATCATGTTAGGATATACATTAAAACTAAAGAATAGTTTTATGCATAACATCTCTAAGAATTAAACACGCTTTTGAGCAATTGGAAAATCAAGTTATCAGGTTTTTTTCCCCCTGACTTTCTATTCTTAGATATTGTATATACAGATATATTTTTTGGCAAAAACATATTTTACATGAATTTTTTTAATCTATGATATATAAAAATAATATATTTTAAATCTATTTTCTAAATTATTTTAGTTGTAAGTTATGATATGATGATCTAGTTTCAAGAGGAATAACAGAACCTTGATGTTACAGCAAAATAAACTGATTTCTAGCAGTGAATATTTGTTGCCTCAGACAGTACAAGCTGCTTGTAGCTATGCAGTTCATATCCATTCTTTCCACAAAACTGTGTTTCACTGTATACAGTGACACTACTTCCTTTGTACAGTGTGTACTGTCTTCTAATCCTACTTTTAAATGCCAAAGGAGATTCCTTTACACATCCACAAAGTTGTTGTGTTTACTTTGATTTTCAGCCAATAAGCATGCATGCTATTGCCTTGAAAATTTAAACAGTCATCAAATACAGCTTCTTCCCTTTTGATCTATGTTGATTACAGATGTGCTGCAAGCAAATTGCTTTCCTTTTGATATTTTGTTCAGTTTGCAACACTGTTGTTGCATAAAGAAAGCTACAGGGTTTATGCTGGAAAAAAACCTCTAAGCATATAAAATAGACAGCATGTACTTTTCTATAGCCTGTGTCAAATTAGGACCTTTGTAGCTGGAGTGCCTTGGAAGGGAAGATGTTCAGGAGTTTTATCCTTTTTGTTTACCTCTCACACAAAAGGCAATTACAGTTCGAGGAGTTACCTGTCTCTGAGTGGAGATGAACCCATTGGCCCCTGTTTAATGGTCCCATTGACTGATAACCACAGGGAAACATTGACTCCCTTTCCCTGGCAGGTTTGCTCAGGTTAAGCAAGTAGACCAAGACCCGATGACAACCATGCTGTCCTCACACAGCGCACAAAACTGGAGTTTGTAAGCTCCTAATTCCTCCTCTTCCAGGTATGCTCCTGCTTAGGCATGACTGAGTGTACAGTGCATGTGTTCTTACACATTTACCTGCACTGCTTGGGGTGGGACTGTAGGCCTTTGTGTGCGCTTTGGAATTTTATTCCAACCTTAAAATCTTAAATTTCAAGGTTAGTTTTTTTTTAGCAATTACAGGAAGCTCCAGCATGTATTATTGAAACCTATCTGCTCCAAAGTAAGCTTTAAACTTTCAAAACAAGGTGGCTGTGGAAGTGCAAGTACTGAGTAGATGCAGTCACTGTATACAGGAAGCTAGGATCAAGTTCAAATAAAAGCTCCAGGCACCAGTTCTTAGCAACTGATTTTAAAGCATTTGTAATCTTCAAAGGTATCTATTTATCTCCACAGCAGAGACCCTGGGTATTAGGTACATAATGAGTTAGACTATTTGAGAAAAGGTCCTTTAACTTTTTCCTTTGCCAGATTAACTGTTCAGTCCATTTCTGACAGATGAGATCAGCTATATGGGATTTTAATACTGCGTTTCTTTTAAACTGTGTCTCTGTTTATTTTCTTGTACCTGAGTGGGAGTTTTAAGACTACTGAAGTTCAAAATTGATTGTACAATATTACTATTACTGTTTTGGAGTGTTTTTTCAGTAACTACTGGTCACATACACAAAGCATGTGACCAGTATAAGTAAAAGTAAATAAATAAGTTAAAGTAGAACTAAAGACACAATCTTATTCCCAAAGAATTTCTGTTTAAGGTCCTTGTTGTGCTTGGGATTGCCCTAACCCAGGTGTAAGAACCTGCACTTGCCCTTGTTGAACCTCATGAGTTCACCTCTCAAGTGTGTCAAGGTCCTTGTGGATGGCATCCCTTCCCTCCAGACTGTCAACTGCACCACTCAAGAGTGATAAAGACACTCCTGGAATTTTATTAAGCGTGCTTACTCTGGCTTTGGTAATTCAAAGAAAAGGAAGACAATCAATATTAGAAAACATACCTGAAAGTACTTGATATACTACATGTAAATTCCACACGGCTTTATTAAATATGTCATAGAATCACAGAATCATAGAACAGTTAGGGTTGGAAAGGATCTTAAGATCATCTTGTTCCAATTCCCCTGCCATGGGCAGGGACACCTCCCACTAAACCATGTCACCCAAGGCTCTGTCCAACCTGGCCTTGAACACCGCC
>WYDI02018016.1:0-79664 GCA_009867235.2 Psittacus erithacus | reverse complement strand
CAAGTTTAATTCTAACTGGGCCTTAGCTTTTCTAACCTGGTCCCTAGCTTCCCGGACAACATCCCTGTATTCTTCCCTGGCTGCCTGTCCTTGCTTCCATCTTTTATAAGCCTCTTTTTTCCTCTGAATTTTCCTCAGCAGCTCCTTATTCATCCAAGGAAGTCTCCTGGCCTTCCTTCTGCGCTTCCTTCTGGTTGGGATGCAACACTCCTGAGCTTGTAGTAGAAGATCCTTGAATATCAGCCAACAGTATCGGGCCCCCCTGCCCTCTTGGGCTGTATTCCATGGAACTATACTAAGCAGGTTCCTGAAGAGACCAAAGTCTGCTCTCTTGAAGTCGAGGGCAGTGAGCTTGCTGCACGCTCTTCTCACTGTCCTGAGGATCTCGAATTTGACCATCCCATGATTGCTGCAGCCAAGGCTGCCCTGGAGCATCACATTTTCAACCAGCCCTTCCTTGTTGGTGAGCACGAGGTCAAGCATGGCACCTCTCCCTGTCAGCTGCTCTGTTACTTGCAGAAGGAGGTTATCTTCCACGCAGTCAAGGAACCTCCTGGATTGCTTGTGCCGGACCATACTGTCCCTCCAACAGATACCAGGGTGGTTGAAGTCCCCCATGAGAGCAAGGGCCTGTGAGTGTGAGGCTGTTCCTGTCTGTCTGTGGAGTGCTTCATCGACAGATTCCTCTTGGCTCAGGTGATCTGTAACAGATCCCCACAGTAATGTCTCCATCGCTGTTCTCCCTTTAACCCTGAAATCTTGTCTTGGTAATAAAGTTTCTTAGTTTCAGTGGCAACTTTAACACAGTTTAGAAGAATATTTAGCATTTGGAGCGGCTTGTTTTCAATTCTGTACAACTGAATTCAGAGAAAATACTAAGTCTTGCATATAGTACAGGGGTGTTTTTGTTTTCCACCTTGACCTTCTGCCTTGTCAGGAGGAGGAAAGTTAGCCTGGATAATCTGCCTTTGACATACTGTCAGATTTAAGGCAAGGACTGAGTCCAGTAGGTTCTCTTGCTGTCTCTGCCGCCTGTTGACAGTTACTGCTGATTTAGTAAATAGGACCTTGAGTTATTAGGGATTTGTGAATTGTGTGATTGTTTTACACAGAAGAGGGGATATCAGTGTGAATGCAACTAGGACTGGAAGGTTTTCATTTATGCTCCTTGAAGAGTGTGAGGATTCTGGTTTTGGCAGCTGGAACTGAAACTGTGAGTTAAGGGGGTGTTTTGCAAGTCAGCAAGACTGGTGTCTGTTAAGTGCTTAACACTGATTGGATATGAAATGGGGGCTCTAGGAATTACTGCAGACTTCACATTTGTGTTTTATATAGGTGAATGGAAGTGGAAGGTGGTTGTACCCAGTTTCACATTTCTCATTGTTGATAATTTATCTTGTTGCTTCATGCCATCTGTGATTTTGTGGTCTTGAAGATTTTTAATTTTGGTTTTGATCCGATGAAGTTAATATTCACTGACAGAGTAGATTTCTCTGGAGTCAGCTTTTTATATTCCAGGAATTTTATTAAAAAAAAAACAAACAAACAAACAAAAAAAAAAAACAACCAAAAAAACTCCTACTTAGTTGAAAAGCATTGTTAGTGCTACCTTCTCTTCCCCCTTGATTCTGAAGGATGTCCTTTATACACGATGTACACGTATGCAAAGCAAGCAAGTTTATTGCAGTGTTTCTGCTTTTAAATTAATTGTTTAGGTATTTACTGCCTAGTTCTGGTTTCAGTTCTTCTGTAAGGAAAGCTGTATTTCAGAAACGCTCTTAAAGGTCTCTGTGTGGAGCACAGCTTTTATTGGCCAACTGGAGCTGTAATATTTAGCTAGAGACTGAAAAGTTTATCTAGAGAGAGTAATCCTGATGTGATTTGCACGAAGAAAATAAACCCTTCTGTACTTGGTGGCATCTATTAATATTATTATGGGATGGGGAGAGGAATTTCATATTTAAAGGTCTGTAAACATGTATCTAAAGAGAATGGAGGTTTTACTTTTAGCCTGCACATTTATCTGGAAAAACTTCATGGTCTGTTCTCCACTTCTTCCAGTTTTTCACTGCTTGTAGATGGGCTACAATGATAGTAGAATCTTCTGTAAAAGATGTAGAAATTTATTTCAAGATTAAATGGGTAGTAATATTTGTAAATCTGATACACCTTTACAGCCACAGTGAAATTTATCCAAGATTTTAAATCTTTCAAAGCTGTAGCCTCTGTACTAGGCTGTGAAAATGGACTGGGTACTTCTCTGGGAGGTCAGGGGAATGAGAAAGCCATCATATATGGTGGAAGATTAGTAAATAGGCTGTCATAACTCAAGATGTACCAAGGTGTAAAAATTGTATAAAGGAGTATTGAAGTTTTGTACTAAAGCAGTTCTTCATGATGCCTGCTTGAAGCATATTGAGCAGTAATTCAAAAGAAACTGAGGGAGGACTGGGAATATGGTCAGAACATTCATCTTCATGGTTCTCCATAAGCCTCTTGTCTGGGAGGAAGAGGGAACATGGGTTATTAATCCTTCTCAAAATTGATTATGATCTCAGGGGTGCTGGAAAGGCTCTGAACCTCAGTAGTTGTGAGATTGATGCATGCAGAGCCACACTGAGATAGGTGTACAGGAGACTTTCTGCAAAATGGGAGTAAAGAAACTGCCTTATAATGATCCAAGCCTGTGTCTCTGTATTAATTTTAGAGAAATGGTAACATGCTTTACCAGAAAAGCAGAGTGGCAGTACTCGTTGGAGAGTTTTTGCCTGTTGTAATTCTTTGGAGCAATTTAATTAATTAATAATTACTACTAATACATGATTGAAATATTTTGTAGTATGAAAATGGAAGTTGCAGTCTAGATCTGCATAATCAGTAATATGCAAACTCATGTGGAAGATGAGTCTTTCAGGGTGTGAGCACTTTTATTTCTATTTTGTTTCTCCCTCATTTTTAGCCTGCCGGAAAACTATTTAATAGTGTTTTTTGGTATCTCTGACTTGAACTGTATAGTACCTGGCAGCTGTGCTGTAGAGCTGTATGAAAGGTGTGGTTTTTAACCTTACCTTATTTTGTGCCTGATTTGTGCTGTAGAGAAAGGGGACAGATATTTTTGATTCACTTTTCTGATGCATTCTCCATATGCATTGGTATACGGCCTTTAACTTTTTTTCCTTACGAAAACAAGTAGTTCTAGATTTTCCTTTAAGAAATACTTAGATTAATCCATGCCTTTATTTCCTGTCCATTGTTTTTTTGCATGTCTGAAAGTGAACATTATTGATTTAAATTCTGCCTCTGCTTTTTGCATCTTTTTTTGCCATAATTCTCAGAGATCCTTAGTTACTAGTTAGGTATAAACAAAAGTCATCTTATAGCTCACAGCTGAGGTCCTGGCATTCTTTTATAGCCTTTTGTACACACATGTATAGGGTATAGGTATCTGTAAAAGGAGCTTTTTTTTCTTTTTTTTTTTTTTTTCCCAATTGAAATTAATTGAATTTTATTAACTTACATATAGGCTTTCTTAGATTTTAATACCTCCTAACCAAAGATTATTCCTGTGGAAAACTTGTTACCTCCTGTTTGGTTTTCCACAGTGCAATAATGATCTTATCAACATACCTCAATCTTTTTCTTCCTTTTTGTTTTCATGATTCTAACATCTGTGCAGATTTTCCCAAGTTCTTTTTGGTTACCTGGGATCTCCATTATGTAGAATTCACAGTATAAAAATTTTGTAGTTTTAAAGAAGCTATGTGTGTTAGCGTAATCTTGTTCCTTTACTAATTAAACTGAAATTCTCACCACAAGTTTTGTCCTATGTGGCATGATGTCTTTGATTTATAAACTTTTTTTACCAGATCCTTTTTGGTCAATGTTTTTTACATCTACTGACTGGCTTGTAACTCCAGTTCAAGCAACTTTCGAAGCCTATTTTCATTTTCTGTCCCAGTAACTTAGTTTCCCTTTGACTAAATGTTGTACCTTTGAGATGTCTATGTCTAAATGTTTGCAGCTTACCTTTTTACAACATCTGTTTTCCCGCCTCTCTTGGAGTTTAGCAGTTTAGTCCTTGAGCTGCAGTATGTGCGCGGAGTGTTTGCAAAAAGTTACGTACTCACCAGCTTAGAAGACAAGCTGTTCTCTACGCAGGAGGTTGCGCAATAAGCTACATTGTATGAAACTTGTCAAATCTTGGGGTCTTTTACACTGCTTAAAATAGTTTCTTTTACCTTAAGCTTTTGGAAAGGACTGTTTATTTTCTTTTAGTGATCTAACTGAAGTTTCTATGTTATTTCTCCCAGAAAGGCTATTGGAAACTTGAACTTTCTGTTAGTGGATATGTTTTGCCTTTCATGTGATGTTGCTGTTATCATCAAACTGTCAGTTCTGGCCAGTTTTTCTTTGAGAAATGGGAATAAGGATGAGAAACTCTGTGGTTACTTTGTTTGTTTGCATAAAACCATGACTGTAAGTCATAGTACCTAGCCCATTCTTGGTTTAGTTCTTAATGCTTCATAATACTTAAACGAAAAAGTATAATCATGCTTCCTGAAAGCTGCATATCTTTATTTGGAGAAAAGCAGTTCTGAGACCCTCTGGAAAAGAGTTACTTTGAAATTTAGGTATTCTTTAAAGGCATTGTAATGTTTACAAGGGCTTTAGAGCCAAATTAATGCTATTCATCCTTTTTGTCTAAATTATTAGTCTAATAGCTAGACACACTTCCAGCTCCTCCACAGAAGGCCGCATTTCTTTGTGACTCAGATTAGTGATCAATCTCATAATTTTTTAAAGTAATATAGCTGGGAGGAGTTAAAATGGGGTAGGTTGTAGTTGGGTAACTAAAAGATCTAGCATTTTTTTTGGTTGTTACCAGAATTGTTAAATCAAGCTTTCTGAAAATTCACCAGGAGAAGAAAAATTTGGGTGGCTTGTATTAAGCTAGTAGAAATCATCACTTGACTTATGCTATGATTTGGTTTTCTGGCTGTGATGATTTATTTCAGCTTGCTGGTATTTTTTGGGTGTGGGGGCGAAATTTTGTCATTTGTCTTCTCCAAGCCCACTTTTAATGTTACAGTGAAGAGCTAGTGAAAACAGCACTGAAGAAAAACTCATTAAACTATGACTTACAGAGCAACTTATTAAGTATTATGCTGATGAAGTAAATACTTTGAGTATGTAATAAGTCATGAACTACGTGGACAAATGTCCAAAGGATGCAGTCACCAAAAATGGCCAGTGTTAATGGGGAATGGAGTAATCAGCTGTCTAATGAAAGGAGAGAAATTAAGTATCAGAGTCGTCCTCACAGTGAACTGTTCAAATCATAGGTTTTAAAAGCTGAAATCGTAAGGTGGTTAGTCTGGTAGCTTTACCGGTGTTTTAGTTAGAAGTGTGTGGGTTGGAGATAATGGTCTTATCTTGCTTATTGAAGATAGTAACTAAGTTACCTATTGTAAAAGCATTTATATGCTGTTGTAAAGTATAGATGTGTGTAATTTCACTTTGAAGCATCTTCTTTGTTGGCCTGAGGTTGATTTTTAGGGTGACTGAAACCTGTAAGGAGTCCTTTTTACAGGATTTCAGACACATGGCAATAGAGGACTTTGATGACTTGTTTCCTTTTACCACAGGGTTGTAGAGAATGGAAAGAACCCTGCATTTCCTGAGAACTTTTGTTCTTTAGAGGTAAGTCCAAAGATCACTTAAGACAGACCTTCCTCTGATTTTTTTTTCGTTCAGTTGAGCAGTTACGATAGTAGGATGCAAAGACAAAGTCCTGAAATTGATGGAAAACACTACCGGTTAATTTGTTTGAGATAAAATGTATTTTATTGCTTCTGCTGATTTGTGTTGAGACATATTAAACAGAAGTAATTATAATCAGAAGAATAACCTAAATTTTAAGTTATGATGATTGAAGGAAGTAATTAAAGTAAACATTCTGTTAAAGCAGCCAGCCAAAGATAGAAGTCTTTCTGGTGGGCCCGTGAATTCCTTGACAAATTAGGAAGTGAAGGTGCTTCCATTTACTCTTCAGTGTAACAGCAAGTTTAGATTAGCTTGGGTTTGTCTAGTCTTGTAGTGGTGCATCTTGAGGTCCCTATTCCAGTGGTATAGTGAAGCTGTCAGTGTTCTAGGTATTCTGGTATAACTGAGTAAGATGGATGTAGCTCTACAAGGCAACTGAAGGTAATTTTTATGCTTTGTGATCTATTGGGTGTCTGCCAGTTACCCTGCATGTAGATCTGTGAAAAATCAATGACAAAAGCAAGCAAGCCTGTTGTTAGGGAGGTTTCATTTTCTCTGCTAGAGCTGGCAACTTTACTCAGAAGTGTTAAAACATGTTGGGTTGCACGCCTTTATTTATATGCTTGACATAATCAGATTTTTAAACTTTATTAATTTAGCAGAGAGCTACTTAATTGTTTTCTGCATGCAGACATAACCAGTTATGTGAAATAGATTGGTGTTGATCCTTCTAAAGTAGCCTTAGGAGGTTTCTCCAGAAATGTTGTCTATGGCCATGTTAGGAAAAGCAAACCAAATTACCTGGAGATGTATTTCAATAGTGATAGAATGATATTAAAGATGTTATCTATGTAGCTTTTAATTTCTTAATTTCTTTTAAGCTATGTGGCTACTTCCAAGGGAAGCAGAATGCTTTACCACTTCATTTTCTTGCTGCACACCCTTGCATTTTGAAAGCAGGCTTGTATGTTTGACTGAAACAGTGTTTTCTTCTTGAACCCTCCATGCAGCATTAGAAGATAGAGTAATGGTCTAACACTGTTTTTGTTCCCTGAACTGTTATTTGCTTAGTGTAGTCTAAGACTGAAACAGTTCTGATGGGTGGACAGATAGTTAACTCCATGTGGTGTGAACTTTGTTAGAAACATCTACTTGGTCTCCTAGAATTCAGAGTCATAATGAGCTTATTTCATGACACTAAGAAACCAGCATCAAAAGCAGTACTAAGTTCTTGTGTACACTAGTTGTGTTCTGGTTCAACCATGTAAACAGAATCCTACTGCTTGCCCTACCTCCCCTCTCCCCCCCCCCCCCAGGAGAATTCTTTGGCACATGGGGTACAGCTATAAAAATAACTTTGAGAGGGTGATAATAAGTAATGCTGTTGTAATATCCTGCATATGTGCTCTGAAATGGCCATGTCTCTGTTTAGTTGTACAGTTTCACTTGTAATCTGTTAGCTTACAGGTAACTTTGAAAACATGTTATTTAAAAGAACCTTATTTATATTTTCAGGCTAATTAATTTTAAGCTAAATGTTAGTTTGGTTTGAGCTCCAAATAGTTAAGAAAGTCTTTTTTTTCTCTCAGTATCATATTTATGTTTTCACAAGGGGATTTGTTGTATACACAGGGGACTTTAAAACAAAAAGGAGCTATAGCTCATCTGGCAGTGGATACCTGGTTGAATACCTAGATGGCATTGGGGTGTTTTTACTTTTATGTAACAGTTCCTTTGGGCATATCTCTGACAAATAGCAAATACAACAAATACTTTGTCAAATGGCAAATCCTGACACTTATTAGAATGCCCTTCTGTCACATGGTTTCTAAAAAATATATACTAATTTGCTGGTCTGGGAAGTACTGTTTACTTTTATTTTTCTAGGATTTGGTTCACAAGCTTGGTTTGGTTAAGTCTGTGTAAATCGCTACAGGTTAGCCTCCTAGATGCAGAGTTGTCAGTGCTGATCATCAGTAGTGTAAGAAGCAATCTCAATTGTGATGATCCATCTCCCTCTCCTCCCCCTAAAATTTGTTATGTTACGAATTCTGTTTTGTATTTGAAAGTGTTTTGTTGAGAAAACAACCAAAGTTAAAACTAAAATCTTAAGTTGACAGCACTTGAGTTTTCAAGTCAGCATCAAGAATGACATATAATAAAGCTTAATAGGGCATCACTAACTTTGACTTTTGACTTCCACTGTGAACGTGAGAAGTAAATCTATCTAAAAAAGCAAATATTGGCCGCTGGTTAGAAATATGTCTTAGGGTGGAAGGTCTGGTCCTATCAAGCCTAGCACATACATTTCCTTATGAGGCATTAGAGCTGTGCAGTGCTAAGTGAGTTTGTCGAAAATAAAATAGAACTAAGAAAAAGCCTCTATGCAGGTCTTCTAAAGAAACACTTTTTTTTTGTTTGAAGGTGGGAGAAGTCCAGTCTTCACTTTCCCCAGTAAACTGTGATATTGGCTTGAAGAAAATGCATAAAAAAACTGTATGATCTTTTTTTATTTTGTAGAAGGATTGTATAGTTTTAGTCTTCAAACTAATGCGTGTTTCTAGATATGCTCTTACTTCTGTAATTATTGCCAGTAGTTTGGAGGAAGGGTGACTTGGGAAGAGAATAGGGGTTGTGAACTGAAAGTAAAATGCTTGTGTACATTCCCTGGACATACATTGGAACACAGTGGGGACATTCAGTTACCTTTTCAGCTTCATACTTTTTGTGTATTTTTTGTACATCTTAGGGTGAACTAGCCTCTTCATTTGGCTCTTAGTATAATTGAGGAAGCAGTAATTGGAGGTAGTCTGAAGAAGATTACTTGCAGATTTCAGCGCTGTCTGGATGCTGTCCCAGTTGTTCTACTGGCTGATTTTGACTTGGGAAGTGAGATCTCATGCAGCAGATGTGACCAAAGTTTAGAAAACAAGACAACAAATGCCATCTTTGCTATGAAGTGATAGAAATTTGTAGTAGCTTTTGATTTCCTTGGGCTTGCATGTATGAGTAAGTTGCTGTATTCATTGTTTGTATGCTGGTAGGTTAGATACTGGTGATTTGCAGGACAATGGAATTTTGTCATGCTGCTTGAGACAAGGCCTGGACTTTTAACAAAAGAGAAGATCTTCATAGCTTTCAGGTTTTATCAGTAATAATTCTGAAACATTTGGATAAAATGCTCTGCTGTTTTGTGGTTTATTTCAGGAAGATAAGTGTTCTTGGGCTCTAAATTTTTTTGGATATGTGTGTGTGCTGCTAACCATGTGGTCAGCAGCAAATGCATTCTGAAGTACAGTGATGTGTTAGGTTTTTAACACTGCTTTTTCATTATATTTGTATAACCTGTTTCTCCTTGCATGGTTTTCTTATATGTACTACAGCAGAGGAAAGTTATGTACATACAGGCCTAGTTTAGCAGTATGTTCCACAAGCAAAAGAGATTTTCTGTCTTGGAGGATAGGTAGGTACTAAAACCCAACACACAGCTATGCTCAGGAGAATATATCCCATGTAGTATGTTATTAACAAAGTATCAAGCTGAAGAATTTATTGTGTGAATCTTGTTTTACTTTCTCACTTCAACGTTTGAGTGGTAGGCCCTTTGAGGGGGACAGCCTGTTTTCTTAAGCTGGTGAACTTAGTTACTCTTCCTACTAGTTAAAACCTTGGAATTGAATATAATAGGCATTGGTAATAGTGCACTTTCAGTAAGATATGGTGCTTGCTATAGGTAGGTCTCTATTTTAACTCTGCCTTGTTGGATGTAATTTATTACCCTTTTAGTTAAAATGGCTTTATGTCATCCAGTTTTCTAACAGAAAATCTCCCACATTAGTTTGCATATACAAAATTTTCAGGGTGTATTTAGAGTTTTGTGGACACTCTGCACTGCTTCTCATCATGTTGCATCTGGTTTATTAATCAGTGGAAGACTTCAGTTATCTGCCCTGCTGTTTTCCTTGTGCATCTCTTGGAGCTGATGCACCTTCGCTTCTGCTGACTGATCCTGCAGTAGATTGTCTTGTTATGAGCTTTGCCTGTTTCATCAGTAGTTTTCTCCTTAATGGACCTTGTTTGCCATGTCCTTCTCTCAGATTAATACAAGTGTTATGATTCATGTATGTGTGCACTGAATATTTTATATTAGCAACATTTAATTTTATAAGATTTTCTTTTGTAACTGCAACTTTCACCTGCCTGTTTTGAGGATATTTGTCACTAAACAATCCACAATTTTTTCATCTTAGTTTTTAATTTAGAATAAAATTTTGTTATTTTGTTATTTTTTATGAAGTTTTAATGTGTACAACTTTTTTAGCTATCTAAATTTAACACTTTCCATGGTAGCATTTTCTAAATGTCTCACTGTAACGTTTCATATAGTTACCACAGTAATAACCTGAAATGATTTGCATTTTGATAGATTTTTTTTATATTTTTTATTTTACTTTCCCCCAGGAAATGTATGAGGTTGCCAAGAAACTTTGCTCCTTTTGTGAAGGTCTTGTACATGATGAACATCTTCAGCATCAAGGCTGGGCTGCGATAATGGCCAACTTAGAAGATTGTACATACTCTTACCAAAAACTACTTTTCAAGTTTGAAAATGTATATTCAAGCTATTTGCAGTCCATAGATGATATCAAGTTGAAACTTACACAGTAGGTTTGCCATTAAATTCAGTCTTGATGTCCAAAGTTACTGTATTTTAAACTTACTGAGTATTGTATGTCTGGTTTGATTAATCAAGCGTGTATTTATTTGATTATGTGTCATGGATAACATTGTTTCTGTTCTATGCTAGTCACTTTTTTAACTGACATTTTTTCCTTGTATTTGTCAGCACACAGAAACCTCCATTAAATTATGTGGAAGATATGCTTATTAATGATCAGCTGTTTAAGAGCTGGAGTGCTTCCAAATGTGCAGCAGAAACAGCTAGATGATTAAATTTAAACATTAATCAACTTGTTAAAATGCGTATTTGTACTTTTCAATTAATTGGTTTTTAATACACTTGAACAGATATTAAGAATGATTTTCTGTGGTGAAAGTATGGAGTCATAACACAAACTCTGGGTGTATATGTGCAGCTTTGGGAGTGTGTGCGTGTGTCTATATGTATGTATGTATACTTGTGTCCTGCAGACTGGATTTTACTTTAAGGAGATCTTTGCTATTTTTCTGAACATTATAGTGTTGTGTTACGGTATTTATAGGAGTGTTTTGCCTAATGGAATATAAGTGGATGTTGGATACTTAAATAAAACATAAATATCTTTTTTTTAAAAGAAAGAAGAAATTGAACTTCTGGTATATAGAAACTATTCAAACTCTGCAAAAGTAGTTGGCCAGAGGGCACTCGGGCATTGCCAGTAAGCATTGGTATCTGTGCCGGCTTGAAACCTAAAGTCTCTGTTGTGTGGTTAAAAAAAGAAAACGGGGAGTGTGTCAGTTAATCAAACTGTTTACATTGTAAATATAAGTTAACTTGAAAGTTTGGAATAGTTCATATTCAGCAGTGAAAGAGAACAAAAATTGTAGCTTCTTTAGCTGTCCTCCCATACCGTTGATACTGAACTCATATATATTATGGGGGGCGGGTTGTATCTAAGTAGTTTTTGTCACACTGGCTGCCAGGTACTGATTTTTATTTTTTTATTTTTTTTTTTTCACCCTTCTAAAAAAAGTTTGGGTTCTGCTGTTTCTATAATGGCCAAGATACCACTGCTGGAGTGCCTAACAAGACATAGTTACAGAGAGTGTTTAGGAAGACTGGATTCTTCAGCTGTGCATGGAGGGGCAGAAAGCGAAGAAACTGAGGATGGGAAATCTCCTGAATTGGTGCTTGATTCTGATATATCTAAAGTGAACAGTAAATCAATGTTAGCCTCATTTTGCAAGTCAGTTGAACATTCAGCTTTGGAAGACACAGATCCTGAAAATGTAAAAGATGATAAGGAATCTGGTCAAAATGCTACTGTCCAGGACAATGAAACATCAGTAGAATTGAAAGATGATGATCAGCCTTCTTTCAATGTGTCTTTATTGGACTGGATAAATGTTCAAGACAGACCTAATGATGTTGAATCGCTGGTCAGAAAATGTTTTGATTCTATGAGCAGGGTAAGTTAACAGTTTTTTAAAAATGAAATTATATTGCATTGAATGTTGCTGTTCCAGCTTCTTGTAACTTGTTTCTCAGCTAGCTTTCTGAATGGAGCCCAGAACAGAGACTAGGGATGGGTGTGGGTGTGCAAAGTATTTTCAGAGTTCTTAACTGTTAAGAATTTGACCTTTAGGAAAATGTATTAATTTCACAATGAGTGCATGTTATCGTGTTTGTTTCTCGAATAGCCATTCCTGTTGGAAAGCCAGTAGCTTCTTGCAGCATCTAAGCAACGTGACTTGACATCTGTTCTTTGTCTTTTTCATAGAAATTATGCTTTCAGTGAAAGTAAAGGTTTTTCTGTGCCAAAGTGAATGCTTTTTGTGTTAAGAGTACTGAAGCCTTTATTAAAAGCTAGGACAAATTAGTGTGGTTAATCGTGATAAATTTTCATACCTACATACTTTATTACCTGATACCAATGTACTCAAAGGAGTCCAGCATGTCAGTATGTATTTCTGCTGCTAGTAGAATAAAAACATTGCTCACTTTCTATACTTTCCAAATGATTATTTTAACCAGTGAGCATTATAACCTTTTAAAATCTTTTTGCCTAGAGACTTTCTTCCTTTGCTTTCACTGTAGCTTACATTTCTTACGTTGTCAAACCTTATGTGCATATGTATCATTTTATACTATTATAACTCAATATATACGCTGAGCAAAGAAAACGGTTTCTGTTGTCTTTGACACTTATTTCCTCTGCGAGGCAGGAGTGGAATGCTGTCTTAGTTACGTCTAATGCCCATCTTTTCCAGGGAACATTATGATTTGGTCAGTTTTGGACACTGATTTTTTTCAATTCTGTCTTAAAATTTGGAGAATTTGGTTTAATATCAAGGGCTGCTTAAGATCTAAAGCTGTCTAAATTTTAGTAGTACAGCAAAAGATAAGATTAGACTTGACAAGGGTTTTTCTTCAGTGAAAACAGTACTCAATTTTTTGTGGGAAAATCTTCCTGATTGCTGAAATCTGGAGAGAATCCTCTTTCCTGTTTGCTCAGTTACACTACAGGGTGCTTTCTGCTAGTTCAAAACAAGGCTACCAAAGCCCGGTAGTTCAGCTGTGTGAGAAAAAATTTACTTTGTATGTGATATTAACAGAGCACAAATGCAGTAGCTCTTAAAAATCAGTATTTTGAGACAGACCGTAAACAGTTGGTTCCAAATAAATTATAGTGAAACTTAAAGGTGGTTTAAACGAATCTGGCAACTAAGTACCATGCAGCAACTTGCTCATTCTTTCACTTTCTTTGCAACCTGGTGGGATGAGAAGAAGAATCAACCAGTGGGTTGAGATAGGAACAGATTAATAATTGCAATAAAATATTATAATAATTGTAATCAAAAGGGAAACAACAAAAAGAGGGAGAAAAACAAAATCCAGAAAGAACAAGGGATGCACAATATGGTTGCTCACGTCCTGCTGGGCAATGCCCAGCCTGTCCCCAAGCATCAGTCGGTGGCTTGCAACCAACCTCACCCCAGTTTTTGTACTGGGCATGATGTTCTGTGGTATGGAATGCCGCTTTAGCCAGTTTGGGTTAGGTGCTCTCTCTGTTTCCTCCAAGCTTCTTGTGCCCCTCCTCACTGGCAGAGTATGAGAGACTGAGAAGTCCTTGATCTGGGAAAGCATTACTTAGCAACAACTACAACACTGGTGTGTTATCAGCATTTTTCTGAGACTAAATAAAACTGCAGCACTGCACCAGCTACTAGGAAGAAAATTAACTCTATCCCAGCCAAAACCAGGACAAGATACAAAAAGAAGAAAAAATAAAACCTGCTTTAGTTACTTACTTACTTTACCTTTTTTGATCAACTTGTAGTTTTACCTGACACACATCACATGTTGTAGAGGGGCTATTTTGTAACTGTGTGCTTTCCTGTTCTTGTCTTAGAAGGCATGTCAGAAGTCCTTTGTTACAGCTATTGTGATTTGTTTTGTAACTTAAGCTGAGTTTTGTAGGAAAAAAATGATTGCTTCTGCAAAAATGAAGTTTCTTTCTGTTTTCTTGGTATGAGCAGAAAATGCTTTGGTCAGACTATTCTGCCCACCACCAGAACAACTGTGATTGATCAATCTTGATCTGTTTTGGTTCACAAAAAAACCCCAAACTTTGAAGTAATGTGATAGTTCGTAGTTTTCCTTAGGAAATATTCATTTGCTCTATTTTGATAGCTGCACAGACAAAGGATTGAATCATTACCTACCACTTATTTAAAATTAACTTGAAAACAGAATTGGCCTGTAGCTGAAAAGGAAAAGAATAAATATCTGCAACACAGTTGTTCTTTTAATATTTGCTTAAGATCACACCTTAACAAAGCAAGTCAGAATAAAACGGCACTAATTTATTTTCTATTGTTTTTCCTGCGTTCTCCCCATGCCCTTTTCTTCTTGGAAATATGAACTATACAAATGGCTTGTGATTGCAATGCTTATTTGAAACTCTGAATTCAGGTAAGATTTTAATGAAGTTCAGAGCATCAGAATGTATGAGCTTTATACCTTTGGTACTTCTAAGACTGCCTGTGTTGCACAGGGTGCTGTTGGGTGGTTCTTCTAGCCTGTAGGTGTTTCTACAAAATGACACTTCTAATTACAGAAACCTAGGCTGCAGTAAAAACAGTGGGTTAAGTAGGAGCTAAACAGATGTTTCAGTTAAGTGCTGTCATAGCCACTGAAATAAAAGACTCAAAAAGGAGGATAGTTTTGAAGATGAAAACAATATTATCTACCAGTGAAAGCAGAGCTGAGTGCTGCAGATGCGATTAGGTCAAGGATGGGATAAAAACAGTGGATGAACAAAATAAAGGGTAGAATGAGAGGAATAGGTATTCTTAATAAAAAGAGCACAATTAGTTTATGAAGGTAAAAATAAACTCACCATATCATTCTTGAGTATTTTGTCTCTTAAACTGTTCTGGATGCTGCAGTGGAGAAATTCAGACTGCCACGGGGAAGCAATCCTGAATAGGATGGCAATGAAGATCATCCTATAATAGCAATCTGGTTTAATGCCAGAGGCTATTACTGGTTCTTGAAGATGGACTACTTACTTGAGAAACACCAAGATTCATAAGGCCATTCGTGACGTACTAAAAATTAGCCTTTGCTATTTTGTGACATTAATAATGGCACTAATTACTTATTTGGGGCTGATTACTAGTTTTCGGTGCTTCTTGTTGTCTTCTGTTTGTTTTGCAGACTTTGTTTGTTTGAAGAGAATAGAAGTGCTATGCTTTGTGTTGCTCCTTATTTTGTAATGCTTTTCCTCTTCAGACTTCTCTCTCTATACCCCAGAGGGGCCTTTCCAGAAAGCAAAAGTGCTATGTGAAAGCTTTTATATAGCTAAATAATAGATAGAATGGAAATACTGCTTTTTATTTATGTTAATACTGAGTCATATAAATGCTTCCATTTTTTTTGTAAATTAATGTGTACTCTGTAAGTAGCTGACAGAAGAAGCCAGTGTTATGACTGTTAGTGTGACCTCAACAGGATATTGTCCTTTTCACTAGATCCTAATGTAATAGATGACATACATAACCATTTTGGGTAAATTTGTTCACATTCTGCTAACACCTTATGACTCTTAATGTGTTTCTAAATAATATATTCTAGACTTAGACTGTCTTCTACATAAGCTGTTGTAATTACCTGTGTTAATTCTAGAACTAAGGAAATAAAGACTTTAATTTATTTCACTGTTCTCCTAGTGAAACTTGAAGTGCCACCCTTAATATCTGTGGACACTGGTAGCCTCTTAACATTTCAAACATTAAGAGGTGAGACACTGAAACAGGTTGCCCAGCAAAGTTGTGGCTGCCCCATCCCTGGAAGTGTTCAGAGCCAGGGTGGATGAGGCTTAGAGCACCCTAGTCTAGTGGAAGAAGCCCTTGCCCATGGCAGGGGGTTTGGAGCCAGATGATCTGTAAGGTCCCTTCCAACCCAAACCATTGTGTAATTTCTGGATAAAGACCTGTGAAGGAATACGATTAAATAATTTTTTAAAATGTGGTTTTGTTAGGAAAAACATAAGCAAAAAGTATTACAAATTTATTAATTTTCTGTAGCTTGTTTTCCAATTACGTAGAACTGATCTGTTTGTCTAAGCAGTCAGTCAATGAAAACATTAATTCAGTAGGAAAAGGGTAATGAGTCTTACAGCTTTTTCTCATCACCCTTTCTACTGCATCTCCACTGAGTTGCATTCATCACTTGTTTTGATTTTAGGTGTGTGGACTCTTTTCCAGGATAAACTGTGTCCGTTACCTTTAAACTACCTCCTTCCCCAGCACCTGCCTTGCACCCACAACTAATGTCCCTTCCTCTTGTAAACATCCCGATTTCTGTGACAGTTTGCTTGGAATACTTCAAAGAAGTTCATGCTGTGATGTAAAATGCTCAGACACATTTACTCAGAATTCTGAAACAGATAACAGGTGTAGGTACATGTTATTAAATATAAATATTAAGGTGATAAAAATGCATTTAAAGAGCTCGCATCACCTTTCAGCATGTCAGCTGCTAATAAACATTTTTCTATTTCCCCTTTTTTCCAGCTTGATCCAAGGATCATCCAGCCCTTTCTGGCAGAATGTCGCCAAACTATCACCAAACTAGATAATCAGAACATGAAGGCCATTAAAGGCCTTGAGGATAGGCTCTATGCATTAGACCAGATGATAGCAAGCTGCAGCAGACTGGTGAATGAACAAAAAGAACTTGCTCAGGTAATACACATTTGTGTGTGCAACATTAGAAAATAGCAGATTTTTGATATGTGTATGCTGATTGCAGTGAAACAGTTGCATGCCTTAATGCAATATCGTTTTCAATGTAATAGAGTGGTGGTGCTCATAAGGGTGCTATAGTCATAATAATTTGACATTTAAATATTGGTAGTTTTTACTCCTTGTAGTTGTGTTTTCAGCTCATAATTCCAGCTACAATATTAATTTAAATACTTTTAAAAAAATATCTTAACTAGCCGAAAATGCAACACGGTGGTGAACAGCACCGGAACTTTAAATTTAGGGCTTATATTTATGTCACTTTATCTGTGTTGGGGAAAAAGTCATTCTACAAAATCAGAATGTCTTACTTAAAATATCCTGGACTTAAGGCACTAGGAGCATGCAGAACTGTAGTTCTCTGCAACTTTGTCAAGTGCATATTAAGCTGTGTATTTTTATGGTTAGAGTATTTCTGATGCCATTCTCTTGATTGTATGAAATCTGTTTCATTCCCATTCGACCAATAAGCATTTTCATAAAAGCATCAGTATAAATTTGCTGGCTTCTGAGATACATCAGTATATGGTGTTGTTTCTGGAGTAGGAAACATCTGTTTTGGGGTTTTTTGTTAATTTTTTGTTTGTTTGCTTTTGTTGGGTTTTTTTGTGGGTGTTTTTGTGTTTGGGTTTTTTTTTTAGAAATTAAGTTTCCTCTGGATGAGTGAAAAAAAAAAAAAAAAGTTGTACAATTATGCTTTGCATCAAATGTTCCAGCAGAGAACTGTTTGTGTTCATAAAGAATAAAGTGAAGTTATTTTATAGAACAAGGGTAAGGAGTATCTCAATGTAATTCCATTGGCAATATTTGTATTGGAAGCTGTAGGCAGGCTTCTTTTCCCCAGGCCAGAAAAAGCTGATGTTCTATCCAGAATTTGAGTTGACTTTCTACTCCAACCTCAGTTTCATTATTAAATTTTAAACCAACCTGATTCCATGGAACAAGTAATTTGCTGCTAGAAGGCCTCATTGTTAATTTGGTTGTTCCTGGGCCTGCCTTAAGAGTTCTCTTGCTTTCAGTCAGCCTTTGCAATTAACTGATCATTAAACAGCCTTTTATATTAAAATTACATCCTGAGTTATGTAGTTTTAAAAGTTGATCTGCCCCCCCCCAGCATTTAATGTAGAAAGCTGCTTTGTTAAATTAACCGAAAGATTTTTTTTGTCTGTGGAAACAGGGGTTTGTTACATGAGTATATAGAGTTACGGTCTGTAGGTGGTGGTATGTAGTAAAGAGTATGCCTCTGGAAATTTGGAGACTAATCTTTCGGTGTGATTCTGCCCAGTAGTTTCTCCTTTTCAACGTATTCTTGTGCTTTATTTCATTTATTATTTCTAATTTCGCTGTTCATAGTGTAGCATTTCAAATCATTCTGTTACATTCAAATGCATTTCCATCAATTATATTCATAGAAGCTACTTCTTAGGAGTGCTGGCAAACACTGTTGCAGGGCCACTTCATAATCTTTGAGAAGTTGTGGAGATCGGGGGATGTCCCAGGAGAATGTAAAAAGGCAAGTGTCACACCTATCTACAAGAAGGGTCACCTGTATTTTCCTCAAAGGAGGATCCAGGCAATTAACAGGCTCATCAGTCTTGAGTCCTTGGGAATGCTATGGACTGAACCATCCTGGGGGCTATCACAAGTCAAATGAAGCACATGATTGGGAAAAGCCAGCACAGATTCACCGGGGACAAATGATGCTTGACAAACCTGGTCACCTTCTAAGGCAAAGCAGCCTACTTAATTGACGTGAGACAAGCAGTGGGCATTGTCTACCTGGATGTCTTCAAGGCTTTCAGTATGGTTTCCTACAGCCTCCTCCTAGAGAAACTGACATGTTATGGTCTAGACTGGTAGAATCCCTTAGGGATCAATATTGGGCCCAGTGCTGTTTAATATCTTCATAAATGATCTGACAGATGGGATCAGGTGTACTCTGACCAAGTTTGCCAATGATATCAAACTGAGTGGGGAAGTGGACGCTTCGGAAGGGGGAGCCACCCTGCAGAACAACCTGGATAGGCTGAAAGGGTGAGTTAACAAGAACCTAATAAAGTTCAAAAAGGACAAGTGTAGGGTCT
Source organism: Psittacus erithacus (assembly GCA_009867235.2). NCBI lineage: Eukaryota > Metazoa > Chordata > Aves > Psittaciformes > Psittacidae > Psittacus > Psittacus erithacus. Next base: position 60,846 of record WYDI02018016.1, on the reverse strand, counting down.
CGCACCTGGGTAAACAGAATCCAAGAGTGCAGCATGGATTGGGATCTACCTGGGTGGGGAGCAGCTTTGTGGAAAGAGACCTGGAAGTCCTGGTGGACAGGCAGCTCAGTATGAGTGAATAGCGTGCAGCGGTGGCAAAGAGAGCGAACAGGATGCTGGTTTGCATCAACAAGAGCATCACTAGCAGAGATAAAGATGTCACTATCCCACTCTGCTCAGCTCTTGTCAAGCCACACCAGGAATGCTGTGTTCAGTTTTGGTCCCTGCTGTGCAGAAAAGGGATGATCAAAGGACTGGGAAGCCTGCTGTATAGGTAAAGGCTGAGAGAGAACTAGGTCTGTTTAGCCTAGGGAAAAGAATGCTCAGGGGAGAACTTATCACCATGTTTCAGTGCTTAAAGGGGGGTTATGGAGAAGATGGAGACTCCCTTTTTACAAGGTGTCACATGGAAAAGATGTGGGATAGTGAGTGTAAGTTACTCCTGGGGAGATTTCAGTTGGACAGGAAAGGTGAATTCCCCAGTATTGGACACTATCTGGAACAGAGTGCTGGGCCATACAGTCTGGGTCATGTGTTGCCAAGAAAAGTTGGACCAGATAATGCTTGATGTCCCTTCCAACCTGGTATTCCGTGATTATTAACTCTATTAAACATACTTCAAAAAAACATGGTTGACAGATGGCATTCTTGATTCTGGGCTTGTTTTCTTTCACTTAAAGTTTTGGGGAAAGGGCTTTGTCACTGTCATATTCTGTACTTTTATTTTCTACCTGCTTGTTGTTACATTAAAGAAAACCTTACATTTATAGGTTTATAGTGATCCAGGATTGGCTCAACTGCTTATTATATTGTTTGAACTTCAGTATAAAATGTTTTAAAATGTTTCTTTTATTGCTGCTTCTTTGATTTGGAAATAGTTGTTGGGAAGCATCTATGAAGGCATTATCATACCTGTTTTTCAGAATCCTTCTTAGTTTAACTGTGATGCTCATGTCATGAATCCTGTTATCTGATAAGGGCTGGAAAGGCAAGAACTTGTGAGAACAATTGATTATTTAGATCCTGGATTTCTCCACAATTTATTAGTGCTTTTTTAGTTTAAATTTTATTTAAAAAAACAGTCCACAGGTACAGAAATGGTAAAAGATTCCCAAATTTATGAATAGTCTCTTGGAACTGGGAGTAAAGCTGGAAGGGATTGTCTAGCTCACAGCCTTCAGTTATGCGATTCTTTTAGAAAGCTTACTGAGCTGCTATTTAAAAACAGTTATTTTCTTTGTGTCTTTACTTTTGTTACAAAGTTGTATAGAATTTGATTGTCCTAATGTTTATAAACATCTGTTAATCTCAGATACGAAGATATTCTTGGTTAGTTCAAACCTTTATGATCTCATATCTATACTCCTTTCATTTCGGTGATTAGCAATTCCCTGATGAATATCACAGCATGTTTTTTTTCAATGTCTTTATCATACTTGACTAGACAGCCCAAATTCTTTTAATATAGTTGTTCTCTTCTTAATAACATAATTCCCATCTTTTCTGGTTTCTGTTCACTTGGCTTGGATAATACATACAGTTAAAAAGTTTGCAGCCACCTTTTGTTTCCCAAAGGATCCTCGCTCATTCAGTACATAAGTTGCTCAGAGTTCAGTAAACAATTGACTCTTCAGTATCCTCTTCAGTGTTCAGTATGCATCTTTTATTTCACTGTACTTAATATACTTGTTTGATACTTTGATTTCTGTGCTGTTCTCACTAGGATATAAATATTTATTGCAGGCTTTGCAAATGTGTTTTCCACATCCTGTAACAAGATTGTTTTACATTCAGTATCAAATCAATGATGATGATTTCATTTTACAGTAGTTTTATATATGGTATATATATGGTTCTTGTCAATTTCAGCTTCAGAAAGAAGCACTTAAAGCTATTTTCTGGTTTTCAATTCTTCTAAGAAAACACAGGCTTAATAAACAAGTCTGTAGAACTGCAAGCGTAGTGACCACTGTGATGCTCAGGCAATGTGTTAGAGACATGATATGAATCTCTTGCCTAAAGGACCACCCTGTTTCCAGCAGTCAGTAGCCTGGCACAGCAGTTACACTAGCTGCCCCCTGTCTTCACCATCACTTCTGTTGTGTCTTTATATCTCTCACTTTGTGTAAACAAGTCTTAGATGGCTGATTATGTTAAGACAGTCCATCTTCCCTGTTTTGCCTCTCATTGTTAGAAACCACAACAGATAATTCTTAGCAATGCCCAACTCTTGTGTGCAAATAAGATGTCTGGCTGTGATCCTGGCTTTTAAAAAGAATTAGTTTCATGTATGAGTTTCTGTATGCAAGAGGTATAACATCAATTTAGAGTATATTCAGCACTATTGTGTGCTGAAGAATGCATCTTGCATATGCCAGCAGTCAACAGGCTGGTTTCTGACAGAAATTAGAATGGTGGTTAATCCCCTCCATCCTAGTAGCTGATTTTCTGCTTCGTTAACTTATAGGATCTTTCACAGGGGCTGGTTAGTTGTGTTTAGTTTTTACAGGGTTGTGCTGGTAGCCGGGAGGGAACTATCAGGTAACATTTATTTGGACTGGATTATAGAATGAAAAGAAAGCAACTTTGACACTCGTTTATGTAGCATTTTGTTATACTTCTCAATGATTACAGTAAGTTTATTGAAATGCTTGCATCCTTATGGAGAAGATGGATCACTTCTGTACTTTTTGAATGTCATAGAGCTTGTTTAAAAATTGTATCTCTCTTACTCTAGGGATTTTTGGCTAATCAGAAGAGAGCTGAGAACTTGAAAGATCCTTCTGTGCTGCCTGATCTGTGTTTGAGTCATGCAAATCAGCTGATGATTATGTTAACTAATCACAGAAAATTGTTAGATATTAAACAGAAATGTACTACTGCCAAACAGGAGCTTGCAAATAATCTACAAGTCAGACTGAAGTAAGTTACAGCTTTTCCACTTTATATTGTTTGCACTTGCATCAAGATTGTTTAAAGAATGTGTGTCTTAAGAAAATCTTTGGTAATGCATAGAGTTTTGCTTAATGGAAGAGAAAATAAAAGTTGGATAGCTTCAGTTTGTATATGAAGTTATTTGTAAGTGTGAAACAAAGTACCGTTTTAAGAGAAACTTTTCTTAGAGTTTAAATGGTCTTCATATCAATAAAACAATATCCAAGAACCTACAATCCCCTCTCCTCTCATGAACCTCAGAAGCTGTTGTTATCTTATGTGGACTTTTGAATGGCACTTATATCGATGTTTGCAAAGGATTATAATAAGCATAAGTGAAGTACTCTTCAGTAGCTTGTGATTACATCAAGGCAGAAAAACATGCTGGTAATTTGACTTACTTGTAGTTTGTCAAAAAAATAATTATATTTAGTCACAGCCAGTAAAAATAGCAATTTTTTTTGTAAGCCTCTTTATAACATGGAAGGCAGTTAAGTAGTCTGTGTTGCTCAATGAGAAATACATTTTTTCACACTACTAGAGTTAATAAGCCTTCGATAATCTGTCATATTAGGTAGATAGGAAGAGTATACAGAGTTTAATAATTGTGGGGGGAAAAAACCTTTGTTTACTCTAGCAGCTAACAATTAGGAAATGTGACCCTGTTAGACTTGCATGCTGGATATCCATCAAGTAGATGTTTTGGGTTTTTTTGAAGAGGCTGCAGTTTGTGTATGATGAGACAAGGTCCAGAAAAGAGTAAAGCAGAATCAGCAGTGCGCTGGTGACAAAGATCCTGTTGTGTTTGCAAAATTAATTACTTCTTGGTGAATCAAAATGTGAATTTGTCTTTCTTTCTTGCCTATGCATCTGCTCTTAGCCCAGTGAAAAGATGACTGACTTTCTTCCACTATTTTTCACTGTGGCAGGTATTTAGGGATAGTACGTACCACCTCAGTTGCCATAAATATCACTTTCATTTCCTATGTTTGAATATTTGTGTAGTATACACTTAATTCATGAGTTTTTAGAGGAATATACTTGCATCCCTTTGTAAGGAATAAGCTAGAAAGGTGTGAAGAGTGAATGCATAGAAGGTAGATCTGAAGAGAAGAATAAGGCATATAGGTGCGTATGCATATATATGTGTTTATATATATATTAAAAAAAAAAATAGCTCACCCCAACAAAAAAACAGCACACCAAATAACCCACAACCAAACCCCCCCAAACACACAGGAAAAAAAAAAACAAAACATCAACAACAAAAACCCCACAAAAACAAAAAAAAACCACAACCGACCCAAAACACCAAAAAAACCCCCTTGTTTTGGGGTCAAACCAAAGGTGGTTCTAGCTAATTTTCAGTAGCTGTTAGTAGTAGCAAATGATCATAATGGGAATCTAATAATGAGTTGAGAACATAAACTTAGCTATAGTAAATCTTCTTAGAGAAGAATATCTGATCTAGAAGCAGCTCTTCTGGTTTTAATTTCTGATGGAGGTTTTTTTTCATAAGCTAGTCCAGCTTTTTGAATTCACACTCTTATTTTTCTGCAAATTTTGGAAGTTCTGCAACTCTGTGTTGTCTGGAAAATGTGCATCCCTTTGTGTTTTGAACTGGCACTTGTTGGCTTCATATGATGCCTTTTTTATATTTTTTACTACTTATTACTATGAGGAAGTCAACAGTGCCCATCTTGTAGTTTCTCCATTAAGATATGTTTCAAGTTGCCTAATGTTGATTTATTTGCATTTATTGTTTTGATTCATTTCTGTCAACAAAAAACAATTATTTTAATAACTTGTGAGATATGCCTCCACCTTATGCCTTCTGGGGTGGCAAAGTTACTGTAATGTTGCCCTGAAACACACCAGTAGTCACCTTTTCAGTAGTTACCCTGTGACTAAGTTATGTTGATGGCTGAGCTTGACATTAATACATTGATTATATCAATAAGATAATTGAAGATCTGATTACAAGGTGTGAGAATCTGCATGCTACAGGTGCTTTTACTTGCAGTGCATGAGTAGATGGTGTAAACTTGTTCTGATATTGCTTCTTGGACAATATTGCTACCTTTAATATGTCTTGCTAATGTTTTTCAGTAAGTACTTTTAAGATTTATAGACAAAAATTAGTCTCTTCTTTGCTCAGGAATTTACATTGTCATTTCTCTCAGGTTTTTGTATGCCAAGGGCATTACTTGGCAAAAAGAGTACATTACTCACTGTATATAAAATATACACACAAAGAATACATACTCAAATGGTGTTGTGTTCAATTTTTGAGCACTGATGTAGATATCTTACTGTGAGAAATTAGCAGGGAACTGCAAGGTGACTGCTGAATTCTGAATGCTTGATGCTTCTAGATTGCCTGTTGTTGTCCCATGTAAATTATATGTCAGCGTTCAGTTCATTCAGACATGTTGCTAATCTTAGTGAAATTTAAATGCAGCAGAGATGACTTAAGTTGTTATCTTCTAAAGTGTAATCTGCTTTTGTAGGTGGTGTTGTTTTGTAATGCTTCATGCTGACCAAGACGGAGAGAAACTACAAGCATTGCTTCGTCTTGTAACAGAGCTCCTCGAAAGGGTCAAGGTTGTAGAGGCGCTCAGTACTGTTCCTCAAATGTACTGCCTGGCTGTTGTTGAGGTTGTGAGGAGAAAAATGTTCATAAAACACTACAGGGAGGTAAGTAAGTAAAACCTCAGGACTAAACCTTTGTGACAATGTATAAAGTAACAATAACTAAATATTTTCCCTTCCACAGTGGGCAGGTGCTTTAATAAAAGATGGAAAACACCTATATGAAGCTGAAAAGGCAAAAAGGGAATCTTTTGGTAAACTGTTCAGTAAGTACTTTCTTTTTTTCTGCGAAATCGGAATTGTGGCTAAGTATGACTTTTTTCTTCGTAGTTAAAATACTTTTTTTCTGTGATACCTTAAATACCTGTATAATTGTTTTTAAGTAAAAAGGAAATGTATGCAATGTGCCAGATGGTCCTATTATGGATGAAATATTTTTTATTAATTTTGCTATTAATCAAATTAATGAACTGTTCTGTATAGATTATACAAAATATTGTGAAACTTCTAATTAGTTTAATGCTTGTCAATGATAAGATTTCTAATTATTACGTTCAAATGCAGTTTCTGTTTGAACTTGCTCTGTGAGCTTTATTGTTCTTTTAAGTTACACTTTTAAAACCGTTACTGAATATTTGTGTATTGCTGTGTCTTACTCTGTACTACTTCAGAAAAAAGCAAGAAAAAACCCACATCTGAATATTTTGACCAGAAATTTTTAAAATAAAGGAAAAAAAAAAAAAGTTACTGGTAAAAAATCTGATTAACTTCTCTTTTTTTCTGCAAAGTCTGCAGTTTATGATCTGAATGGACAGCTAAAACAAGATAATTGAGCAAAAGGCTTTCAAAATTTTGGAGAAGAGATTTTCAAGATTACAATAAAAGCTTGAATAAGGAGTTGAGGCTTTTGCAGGGGTGAGCTGAAGCAAAAAGTTGCTTCAGTGAAGTGAGAAATACTACCTGGATGGTGGGTTTCACATGAAGTTCTGTGATCACTTGCAAGTTTCTGTTGTCAAGAAATCACATAGTAATGCTTTCAAATTTAGTTCCGATGTTAGACTGCAGCAGCTTAATCACTTTCTCTTGAGGCATTGCTTGTATGTAGCATTTCTGTTTTTTAAATAACTATTTTCTTTACTCAGGGAAGTCTTTTCTAAGGAATCGTTTGTTTAGAGGACTTGACTCCTGGCCTCCATCCTTTTGTGTATGTAATCAATATATTTTGGGGTTTTTTAAAATTCTCATAAACAGTATTTTCATAAATTAAAAAGTGAAGCTTGCTTCATTCGCCTGTAACATTGCTGTGACACAGATGAACAAGCTGGGAGCTAGTGTTCCTTGCTGTTTCAAGTGGCTTATATTAACATTGGTTCATCACTTGCAGTGTGGTGGGAGAGGAAATGTCAACTTGATACTCCTTTTTAACAAGGAGCCTGTGGTATTGAGCAAAAAATGGCTGTTAATGATCAGTAAAATGAAGCCAAGGGGAATAATTTGATCATCTAATTCTCTCTTCTGAATAATAAAGCCATAAAATTAAGCAGATGGTAAAAGCAAGTAAAATGTTTTCAGGTTTTTCTATAACCACCAGATTAGTGGAAAAGCATTTTTATCCCTTTATTGCCTGATAACATAAAGGAGTGAGAAAGTATAGCTGTAATCAAGCTTTGCCTGTTGACTTCAATTTCATACATTGTAGCTAATTTAAGAACGATAACTGTCCCTGATTCTAATGTTGCCATCTCACTTTGTATTGTTTAACAATTTCAGCTTCTTGTTTGCACCTTTTTACTTTTGAAAAAAAAAAAAAAAAGATACTTGGAAAATAAAGTGTTACTCATTTCAGTGTTTTGAATACTGATATGAATTATAGTACTTGACTGTTTAGTAGCACAACAAATAAAGTTTCAGTGCTATCTCTTATTCCTTTACTTTTAAGCACATCCTTTATGTTATTATGAAGTGTGGTAGTAGGGAGGAAGTTGGACTACATGATGGTTGTAGTCCCTTCCAGCTGAAATACTCTATCCACAGTGCCTTGGGCATCAGTAGAATAGAGTTAGTGACTATAAATGTAAATGATTGTGTTTTTAGGGGGGTGGGACCTGACATGGTTCTTTCAAAAATAGTGTGAAATCTCTTGAGAAAGATATATGTTGCTTAACCATCAAATTTTCTATTATTAATGAGGCTATTTTTATCCTTCCTCGGTCATCACATTATTGCTTACTTAACAACATGCATATTATTTCTTTTTAATACAGACAAGAAAACCTCGCAGATTTGACAGTGAGCTTCCAGATATCTCATTGAGTGACTTGCAGTTTTTGCAGTCTTTTTGTCCTTCAGAAGTACAGCCGTTACTCAGGTAAAGCACCTTTTTAAATTTTGTGTGGTACGGAAATAGCTTCCCCACCTAATAACACCCCCTTTGTTTCCCTCTTCTCTGCCCCCCCAAGTTAATTATTCATGAGGAAAAGACAGGGATATTTTTTGAATTGAAACTGTTCTTAAGCAATAGTCTTCACTGACTTATTGCAGTTACATATTATCTATATGCTTCATGTATTCAAGCTCAGATAATTTTAACCCATGCATTCTGTATTGAGATGTTAAAGATTTTGGACATTCCTCTCTGCCTCATAGCTAAAACAAGAAGGAAAAAATTGTCAGATCAGAATGAGATTGTTTTTTCCTCCCTCCCCATTTGCTCTTTGTTAAGTGGTATTCTGGAGCAAATAAAATAAATGTCTTTAGCTCAGACATCTCCTATATTCACTTATTGCTTTTTCTCTGACAGGCTGATTTTATGAAAATTTTGTTCTCTAAGTGCCTCTGCTGTCTATGAAAGTCCTATCATTTTGAGCAGAAGCTCTATTTCCAGGTTTCTTAAGTCCCAACAGTAAGGCAAACATACAAATGTAGATGGGAAAGCTGCTGTTTTGTCTCTCAGCAGCCTGACAGAATTAGTTTCTTACCTAGAACTTGGAGATGCCTTTCTGGATAAGTTGGCTGTTAAGAGTAACCTTTCAAACCTGTCACATGTCTTAAAACTGTTGCTGTCAGATGAAGAAATGCCAACCAAGGTAATGGGCAAGAAATGGGCAGTATCAAGTTCTCCTTAAGGTTCTGTTTAGGAAGAGATTCGGCTATCATTCTGACCACAATGAAGTGCTGCATCATCCTTCTTCTAGAAGACATCTGCAAATAGAATTTTGCTCAGATTCCTTTCTTTTTTTTACTGCCAACACCATAATTCCACAAAGGGTAATAAGATAAATCCAAAAAGAGGATGCTCTGCTGTCATCTATGAGGTTCACTAGCACTATCAGCCTGATGCTTGTTAGTTGGTGCTGAGTACAGGAGCTGAGTTCTCTGCATTTTTCACCAGTATTTTTTACTGATGTTCTTTTTTATTTGGAATTCCTGACCATTCTTATGGTATTGCTGCTGGAATAAATATACAATAAGTACAGTGAGCTTAGTTAGCTTGACAGTGGATTTGATCATAGTACAGCTGATGTACCATTTTAATTTCTGTTGTTATGCTCTTGAGGCTTGCTCCTCAGTGATTGTGCAGGAAAAAGGTGAAAGATATGGTATCATATTGCTGATTTTTGCCTGACATTTGGGTTTGTAAGAATTTTCATACTTTCCTGGGAAGTTTAGACTGAGTTCAGGAGGAAATTTGTCTTGGTTTTCCTAGCTGGTTCAGTTGGTCTGAATTGTAGTGATACAGCTTTCCACTTGATGGCAGTAGAGGTAAAATTATGTCTCGTTCCTCCTGGTTTCTGAGCTCAGGATTACATTTGATGGAAATATTAATGATAGTGGTAGACTTGCAATTTTGGTGAGCAAAATTGCTCACACACCATGGTAGACACTGAGGCTCAGAAGAAACTTTAGAGCAGTACAGTTTTGGTGATTTTTATTTAACATCTAAAGAGCAAGCAATAGGCAAACTGAGACCCAGCACAGTCCTTTTCTATCAGCACCAAACCGCTGAGCTGAATGATTATAATGATGCTTCTGTTTACTTACAGTGCTACAGTTTTCTGAAATTATATGTTTGAGTGATTATTGAAATCTTGATTCTACAAAAATACACTAGTCCACTTGCCCTGTATACTGAATAGAGAATGCAAAATATATTAAAGTATAATCTAGTTTTATTATATTGTTAGTCTAAATGAACTCTTCATTCATGATTTCAGTGGAGCTATTGCTGAACAAATTAAAAATCCTGGATATATGAACTCTCAAAAAAAATTAAATAAATGTTGTGTTTCCAAAGGTTTAGAAAACTTGCAGTTGAAAGCTCATCTTGCAACGCCTGCTATGCGATCACAACACATTAATCAGTCTTTTAATTTACATTACCTATCATTAAAATAAAATAGTTGAGAATTAATAGTTACTTTAGAGGAAGAGCTGGATTGGAGGGAATCCAAGGGGAGAGAAGAATAGTCATTTGCAAACATAAGTGCTTCAATTACAGATCTAATCACTATCAGTTCTCTTCTGTTACTGTAACTCTAGGTACTACTGGTAAGTGTTTTCCTCAGAAGGAAAGACTGACATACTAGTTTCCTATCACTGTTTATCATTATCTACTCTTTAAAAGCTATCAAGTTCTTAATTTAAAACACATATACCAGGTAGTCTTAGTGGATTTTCCATGTAAAATCAATGAAATGAAGAAAGTACAAATCTTGTACAGAGGGAAGCTTAGTCTTGTTGAAATATACACATAATAGTTTAATATGTTTGAATATTAGATCAACAATGTGGGAAAAAAATTTAATCTTACTCTGTTTTTAAGGGTTCCCATACTTTGTGACTTTGAACCTCTTCACCAGCATGTACGTGCTCTACATAACCTGGTAAAGGCAGCACAGAGTTTGGATGAAATGTCACAAACTATTACAGACCTGCTGAATGAACAAAAGGTATTTTTGTTTTTCTTTACCAAGAAAAGAGACTATTCTATGAAAAAGAGTAGAATAATTTTACAGTATTGTTTTATTAACTACCTAAGAAAGAAACTTTGTTTTTCCAGATGTAAAGATTAGTTGGAACTACTATGTAGCTACGAGACCCTTTCTAATCACACACTGAGAATTTTGAGCTCTTCAAATGAGTCTGTCTAGAGAATAGTCAAAAGATATTGAATATTTTCTAAACATTTAACAGATGCTTCTATTCCACAGAAATTGTTGAAGTAGAATTACTTCCTTCATATTTGTTTTCTGCCATTTTCTAAAGCTTCTGTGTGCAGAATGTGTGCATTTTGCCTGTGTTTCTGTAGTGTATTTAATGAAGTAGTTACTTCTAGGCATTTTGCATTGCTTCTTAAATCCTTTTGGCACAAGCAGTTAGGGAGAATTCAGGGCCTCAGTTGGTGTCCCCATTAACCTGAATATTGATGTGTCACCTACTCCTTTGTTGCCATCCTGCTCTTGGGGAAAGGGAAGAAATATATTGCTCTCTTTTTCTTTGAATATAGAAGGAACAGATGGCAAAAAGATCTTAGTTTCACTCTGTCTGTCAAGCAGATTCTTTCCCCTAGAAGCTCCTGTTTCTCCTAATCACTTTTGATTACTTACGTGCATTCAGCCACTGAATTTCATAATACACCAGACCAGAGTCCTTTTATCTTCTGACTGTATCCTGTCCCAATAAAACTCTGGGTGAATTTAGTAATGATTAGGGTTTTTTGTGAAGTTGACTGCTTCAAATTGTGCTTCTTTACCAGTTCTGCTATTAAAAAAAAAAAAAAAAAATGTAATTTTTGTTGGATTCATGTGATCTTTGGTGCAAGTGTTTGTAAGCACATTGCTGAGTAGAAGCATCTTCTGTAACTACAAAGGTTTTGGGCATGTTCAGCTTTTAATTGGCGAATTCCTGCTTAAGCCGGATGATGTGAAGTTTACATCCTCTAGGACTTGAATGCGAGATTTACTGGAAGTCTTGAATTTTTGTGAAATATGAGAACTAGGCTGCTCTTTGTTCTGTAATGTAGAAAAGATGTGTCATGTAATATTTTAGCTCTTTCCTCTTTATGAAGATTGTTTTCATATGAACAGCCACTAAGAAGAGTGTTAGGGCCTGTTTTAGCCAATGGAATGGGCAAGGAGTGGTATAAATTTTGTGAAATCTAAGAGGTTTTTTGAACATGCTTTTCCAGCAGAGCGTGCTCTGAAATACAGAAGTTCACATCCAACTTAGAACATCCCAATATTTATGTCATAAGAAACCAGGATAGTTACAGGTGTTCTAATGAATTAATTTTTCACCAAGGTTTGCAGTGTTAGAAAAGTGTGAAATAAATCAAAGGAGTAGGTTTTAATTCAAAATAGACATAACAACAGTAGAAGAATAAGCAGGAAAGGTGCATTACTTGTTCAGGTATTAATGATTTGCCTTTTTTGGTTCAGGCTTGCTTTTGTGAGAAATTTTTATCACTGTCTGGCTGCACAAAAATGATGCTTGCCAAATCAGGAGAATCTGTTCGTCTCTTTTGCTGTGCTTTGACCAGTTTGGATTCTTGGCTGACACAGAAATGTTAAGTGCTTAGACAGCTTTGTATAATTGTCTCTTTCCTTAGAGTAAATTGCATTGCACAGTCAGAGCCAGGCCAGTCATGATGTCATCCTGAAAATGACCATTTCTGTGTGTAATTTCAGTGATTCATTTGAGCAGTTTTTTTGGAATTGAAGCTAGTACATCTGTCAGGTTTTTCCTTCTCAATGACACCGCTCTTGTTATTACTTAATAAAAGATACTAGGTCTTTCTCTGTGTTGCTTTGTTCCGCAGATGATCTAGAATTTTTAAATTATACTACTTTTGCCCATGTTCTTTTCTTGCGTAGAATTATTGAAATAATTAGAAGTATGAATAAGCTATTTAATAATAGTCCTGAAGATACCTGTAGCTTCATGCATCTACACATTCTGTTGATGTATTGTGAGATACGGACCCAGCTTGGTGCAGAGTTGGCAGTGACTGTGCAGGTGGTGTTGTGTGTAAGCAAAACGTTGGCCTTGTATTCCCTCAGGGAGATACGTTTGATCCCAGCCTCCCTTTCCATACAGGTGGCAGCAGAAGCTTGTGTTTTTAAGTTGGACTGGGATAGTTACCCTGGCTTGCTGGTAGCACAGCAGTTTTAGCTCTGGGTCAGGTGGGAGTTCATCCCGCTGTACTGGCCACTGCTGCTGGTCTTTTGATAGTAGCGTTAGGGAGGTGAGAAAAGTTGTGGCTGTAGACAACTGAGTAAAGAGCAAGTCAGAGAGGAGATCCAGCCCCTTATTGGGGATGTTAGTAGCATTTGGTTTTAAGTTTCTTCCTAACTCTTATTATTTAAGCTTTCAAGTTCCTAGAACATTAATGATGATATACTTCTCTATCTGATAGCAGATTTATCTTTTTAGTATTACATCAAAGTAGGCAATGAACATTTTTGTGGATTTTTAATTTGTTACTACATTGAAATCTGTTTTCCTTTTTAAAGCTTTCTGCGTATTCTTTGTAATTTAACTCTCTTGCCAAAGTTGTGCCCTCTTATGTCTGTAATACGAAGTTTAAGCAGATTGATGATTAGGCTAAAGATGTACAGGAGAAAGTTAAGGTGCTCACAGGAGCTGGATGAGTTGATTAAGGTGTCTTCTGCATGGTTAGTAGGTGATTGACATATGGAATCCTTGGTATTTAAATTTTCTTTTGTAAGAGAAGCTGGCTTTTCAAATCAGATTATGAACCTGCCATTTGTTCTAGTTGAGTTTGAAATTGAAACACTGTTGTAATCCTTCCAAAAATTGTCCCACTCCCTGTTTATTGTAGTAACATAATTAGAACAGTAAATATAATCCAGCAGTACTTGAGAACTTTTAACTCTGCTTCTCTGTCTCTCTTTTCTGTTTTTTTTCTGCTCTTGATGCCTTTTCTTTCATCCGCATGGGAATTACAGTGTATGACACATGCATACCTTGCTTCCTGTAGATTGTAAATAGACTAGATGGCAGGCACCAGCTTCTCAGGGATAGACAGCAGTATATAAAGTCTTCCATCTGGTCTCAGCTGTTCAAAATGTGAGATTTAACGCTTTGCTAGGTAGTAATCTGATATTCTAACTAGCAATGCAGCTCTCAGCAGCCACAGCAGAGGCATGGCATTTGTTACAGGCCCAGGTCATAAGGAAGCCAAACTCAATAGAGTGTTGCTTCATAGAGTGACAATCTTTTGGTTTTGGTTTTTTTGTTTGTTTTTTTTCTTCATGCTATACCCTTGCTCTTTACTTTCTAGAATGGTTCTGCAGGCGTACCAAAAGCAGATACTATCTTTCCTTTGCATGTGGCTTTCTGTAGGGCCTTCCAATATTCAAAGTCTTTGAAGTGCTTTTTTAGTATGTGGTGACTGAGATCTGTGATGCTAGTTTTTTTACTGTTAAAGCCCTGGTTTATCAATGTTAAGTGTTTGTCACTTAAAACATATACTTTGAATCCAGGCATGCACCAGCATATACAATATCCTTCAATGTTTGTTTTTCTAAGTTTTCTTAGGTAAACAGCATGAAATTAAAATCAAAGGAAATGCTTAAACCTGGACTCTAATACTATCTTTAACAAAAGGAGCATTTAGTATCTTTAACAGAAAGAGCATTTCCCTTTGTCTCATGGCCTGCATTCATTTTCAATAAATAAAGACACTGCTTTGTATATAATGAATGTAAGTTTTTTACAGTGGGTTTTTGTTACTGAGTTTCAAAATATTTGTATTATAATATTTTACTTTCATATAGGTGCAAAGTGGAATGCTAATGGAAGTGAGATGTAAATGCATCTCTGTGAAGTAGATGAGTGTCAGAGCTGGAAATAATTTTCCTAAATCTCAGTTCAGAATTCAGTTATTCACACTAATCTCCATTAAGAGAATATTTACATGGTATGGAGAAGAATAGGGTCCCTTTTTGGGTAGCAGCCGTTTGTAAAAGATTGAGAAAACAAAAATGAGCGCTTTATACATCATCAGTCTGATATCTGTCACTTTCAGATTTTTTGGAGTTCTGTGGCTCTTTATTGCCCAGCTCCACTAACTGTCACTAAGCAAGTAGCTGAGTTTAGCTGGTAGCATAAGTTTCTTCAGTAAAAACTAGTACACTAAAGAACACCAGACATGCACATATATGGAGACAATGTGGATGGTTTGGAAAAGGGGCATGAGCAGGATATTGAGGATTATCAGCTGGAGGCAGTGTTGGCTTTTGAAGAAGAGCACCATTCTGAAGGATCTGCAGCCTTTCAAGGCTGAACGTCTTATGGGAATCTTTTGCTGCCAACATTCCTATGAGTTGTTAGGACAGTTTCTTTTCAAGACACTCACATTACTCAGATGAGTAAGATCAAGTCCTTCAAGGATGAAGGATGGAAAAGCAAGCTAGTGGTTGGGCTATGGTATTACAGAGAGTCCATCTGAGATCTCTTAGAACACTGATCTGTTAAAAAAAAAATCAATGTAACATCTCCTCCAGTTTGTGATCCTGGTCATGTTGCTCACATCTTTTCATCCTGCATGTCACAGGTACTCTCATTATGTATTTTAACTATGTGTAAATCACTGTAATTTTCTTAGGAAGAATTACGTCCATCCTGTTACAAAACTGTTCAGGAATACATCCCTGATGAATACTGAGCCTGTACATTGCTTTTTGGCTTGCACTGTGATGTGTTCTGTGCTTGCTGAAGCTTTAGGTTTATATTTTTGTTCTAGGAATTTGTTCAATCAAATGTTGGCATTAGGACTTCTGTCTTCCTACTGTATTTAATAGTTGATAGTATAAGACACTACAGGTTGACCATTTGTTCCTAGTTCTGGTAGATTAGAAGATAGTAGAGGAAGAGGACTTTAATACACACTTCACTTAGTCTGTCAAACAAAGCTTGCAAGCAGTAAATTTATTATGTTAAAGTATTAAATCACAAAGATAAGAAAATCTGTCACTGAAGTGTTAACATTTTAGATACGTGGTACTGTAAATTAAATTGAGTTTGTCACATAGAAAAGTCTGAAAATCACAGAACACATTGTCTCTAAGGCCTTGCTGAGATAAATCGATTATTTTCTTAAAGCATATCAAAATGGTGCTTTACTGAATTTCAGGTGCGTAGAAATAAGTGCACATGGCTTAGCCTGCAGTTACAGCTATTACACCTATGATAAATCAAACTTCAGCTGAATTCACTTTAAGTATATATTCCATGGCAGAATGGAAAAGTATGATGTCTTTGAAATAGCAAAGATTGGTTTTCAGACACGGTGCATGAATTTACACTTTACAGCAGAGTACACACTGGAACTTGACATCTTGCTTTATAATTCATACAGTAATGAACAAGAACAGATGATAATGAGATTTGAACATGTTATCTAATCATGATTAATGTAAAATTGATTTAAAGGTAAAATTTTATCCTGTTAAGGATCAAAACCACTGAAATTGATGAGAATTAATTGGGAACATTTCTGTGAAAGTGGAGAAGCTTAACTTAATCTTTGTATTGGTTTACAGGCTGCTGTTACTCATTAATGATTGCGAGTTGCTGTTCTAACTGTTAGCTTTTCAGGTGAATATTTTGAAGGATCTGTTGCTACAGAATCAGGCTTGGTGGTATTCTAAGTCTAGAAGCAAAATGTCAAAAATAGGGAGCAATGGGAGTGGCATGGAGGAGGCAAAAAAATCCACTCAGGCTGTGGTGTTTTGCATTCTGAAAAGGCAGAATGCTTTTAATTAGAATGCTCCCTTCATATTATTCTGTAATACTTACTCTCACAAGCAGAAGAATTCTCATGCATGATTTTGATACATTAGTAGACAACAGTTTTGTTTTAGTAAGGTTTCTTGTAATCCTTCTTAGTTTAGTATATTAATAGAGACTGGATTACACTGATTTTTAGTAACAGCATTAACAACAATAAAATAGTAACAAAATTATTAGCAAAACTGAAATCAATAGGCTGTTAGGAAACTAAGCCTATTTCTGAATGGTTACTTCACGGTTGGGTTACGTTTCAAGCCCTTTCAAATACAATTATATGTGACCTATGTGGAACTTTTGGACAGTAAACATTTAATAATTATGTATTTTTTAAATGGTGATTTTTTTTTTTTAAACGTACTGGAAAATCTCTGAATTTCTGCCGGTTTTACTTACGTTTTAGTTGTACTTATTTTGTACTGTCAAGGTGAAGAAGGCTGACTTTCTAAGTTCTTGTTTTGCCTGGTAATTTTTAATAATTTAAAGTACTAACAGTTTTGCCTATCATTCTGTTAACTGTTTCATATTTTATAACTCGTAGGCCTCCAATAGCCAAGCATCACCACAATCTGCTACCACACCAAGGATGGAAAGTACAACAGGAACTGCAATTGCTACCTCTTCGAGAACTCCTCCATCACTCAGCCTTCAGGGTCCCCTGTGTCCTCCTGTGTGTCCCCCAGCTCCGTTAGAAGAGTTGTCTCCAGACAGCATTGATGCTCATACATTTGATTTTGAAACTATTGCCCATCCAAACTTGGAGCAAGCTCTTAAGCAAGGATCACTAGACTTAGATTCGTTAGCAGAAAGTCCAGAATCTGACTTTATGTCAGCAGTAAACGAATTCGTAATAGAAGAAAATCCAGTATCTCCTAATGTAATAAGTGATCCACAAAGTCCAGAAATGATGGTGGAATCTCTTTATTCTTCAGTTATCAATGCAATAGACAGTAGACGTATGCAAGATACAAATTCTGGTGTAAAGGATGTTTCAGCAGAAAATGCATCTCTCAGTGTTTGCATGGAGAAGTGTAGGGTTATTGCCCAAGATTCAAAGGTACATTTAAGAGGTATAAAAGAAGATCTTTGCCACTTTAGAAAACTTGTACAAAGAGAACAGTGTGACTTTTCTAATTCTTTAAAATGCACTTCATTAGAAATAGTAAATACTGTTGAGAAGGTAAAACTCTCACTTGAAAAAACACTAAAAGATAAACATCAAAAAGAATTACAGTCTTTGAAAAGTGAATATGAAACTAGAATTAATAAATTATTGGAGGATGGTGAAGAAAATGAAAAGAAGATTAAAAAGTTAAAAGGGGACTTACTAGGCCTTGAGGAAGTTATTCAGAATAAGAATGATGAATTTGCAATGGTGAAAAATGAGAAAGAAGCTGTAGTTTGCCTTCAGAATGAGAAAGACCAGAAATTACTGGAATTGGAACACCAAATGGAGACACAAAATTGTGAAATTAAGGAACTGAGACAGTCGCGTGAGATAGTACTTGAAGACTTGAAAAAACTTCATGTTGAAAACAATGAAAAACTACAACTCCTGAGGGCAGAACTTGAGAGCTTAGAGCAAAGCCATTTAAAAGAACTGGAAAGCAACCTACAAGCCAGGCATTTACAGGAATTTGAGAAAGTGCTAGCTGAGCACAAGGACTGTTTAGATAAATTAAAAAAAGAGAACCAGCATAGACTTGAACAAATGCAGGAATCTCATGCAGTAGTTGTGCAAGAGAAACAAAAGCAAGTTGAGGAGTTACAACTCAAGGTTTCAGATCTATCTGATTTGAGGTGCAAATTAGAAGTTGAACTTGCCCTGAAAGAGGCAGAAACTGATGAGATGAAGCTTCTGTTAGAAGAAAGCAGAAACCAGCAACAAGAGAAATTAAAATCTCAGATTGATAAGGAAACTGAAAGCTTAAAAAAGGAGATAGATAAATTAAACCACAGAATACAAATTAGTAGTGATGAATATCAAGCTGGTTTGTTGGAACTGAGGACTCTGATGACAATTGAGAAAGATCAGTGCATTTCTGAACTAGTTGACAGATATGAAGAAGAATCCAATTTGCTTAGAACTGAACTAAATAAAGTAACACTTCTTCATCAAAAAACTTCTGAGGCAGAAAAAAGACTCTCAGAGCAAATAACAGAACTACAAAGTAAGTTAGAGTTGGAAGTGAATGCCCTAGAAAAGGAAAAGACAGAAAAATTGTCCCTCTGTGAACAGCAGGAAAAATACAAAGCTATTATCCATAAGCTTAAGGAAGAGAAAGAACTGCTAGTATCTAACCAAGAACAAGACAGGCAGTTGCTCATTCAGAAGCTCAATTGTGAAAAAGAGGATGCAGTACAAACTGCTTGTAAAGAGTTTGAATTACAGAGGGAAGCTGCTGAAAAAGGGCTTTTGGAAAAAATACAGCAACTTGAGATTCAAGTAAATCAGAGGTACTGTAAGAATTAAGTTACTGTATTTTCGTAGTATTTTAAAGTAACATGGTATATTCATGATGCACTGCAATAAGTAAAATTTCTGTGTATATGTGTTTATTGGGTTGGTTTCTATATTTCAAGTTACTTCTGTTTTATTGGTAGTGATATTCCTGTGTCTGTAGTTAATCTGAAAGGTTGTAAAATATATTCTACAATATTATTTACAGACATCAATGAAGGTTTAGTATTTGTAATATTACATTGGAGGAGTGTTCCCACAGTAGCATGTTGCTTGAAATTCCGATTTTGATGGTCTGAGCCTCTCTCCCCTTTCCCACCCTTTGCTCTGGCATTAGCACTGTATAAGCGTGCAGTGGCTAGCTTTTAGGGTGATAACTTTCTTTTATTGGCTAACTATATGCTTTTGTTGGAGGAAAATGGTGGCATGAAAAAGTGTGGGGAAATCTGTATTTGATGACTGAGAACTGTCCCATGGCCTCTTGGGCTTCCGCTGACTTTCGCTGCAACGGTTATGTATTTCAGGGTCCTCAGTTTGAGCTTTATAATGAAACAGGCTTGGGCAACATCATTTTAAAGAACATTCTGCATTGTTGTTTCTCATTGTTAATTTCTGCAGTGATACTCCATTAAAAAAAAAAAAAAAGTCCCTTGCCATAAATGCCTAGAATTACTTTCTTATTTCATGGTGTTCTGGAATGGAAATAGAATTTTTCTATGTGACTAATGCTTGGAAACAATGTTCTGTTCTTGTAGTGTGAAGGAACAAAGTGGATAGATCTTGTTTCGAAATAGAGCAGGTTTTTTCTAGGTGTGTGAAATGGGAAAAGACAAATAAAATAGACAGAATGGGCATAAAAGCCAGAAGAGTACTGCAGAACATACAGACTTAAGTTAGTATTTAACTTTTGCAAGAAGAGTCCAACATGTATGCACAGTTCACTTACATAGTGCAATTGAAATCTGAATATCTGCTTCACTTGAATGATCAACTTCAGTCGCATTACCTCAGAATTTTGATATGTGACCATAACCATCATTATACGATGTTGTGTCATGCCTGGTTTGTATGTCAATGAAAGAACTTAGCAAGATAATACTATGTTTTCTGAGTGAAGATTGGGGTATAATGAAATTAAAAACTTCCCTTCTTGAACAAAATATCCTTTTAATGAAATATGGTGAAATGAAGCAAATAAAGATATACTCTATGTTCTTTTCCTTTTATATATATTAATGCACTGTAGAAGTTTAAAAAAACTTTACTCATCAGGAAAAAGATGTATTTGTCATCAGACTTCCTAAAAAATTACTGCCTATGCCTAAATTTGGACAACTTTTGAGCACAACTGTGTAAATTCTTATACAAATGGGATAAACCAGATAGTAGTGTGTTTCAAAGAAATATTATCTGCTTCAGTGTAAAGAAATGTTGCTAGTCTATTAAAGAGTTCTGTCAGTTAATTTAATTTCCAGTGTGACCTTAGAATATGTGTTGCCTTCTAAGACTCCTCTTTATGCTTTTATTCTGCTGTTATGTTTTTTTCTCTAGGAATAGAGACATGTTGTGTGTTATCTCCAGAAGGCGTACATGCTAAGTGAATCTGTCTTAATATTTCAAAGTCACTGTCTAGTTGTTTGGGTTTTGAGTTCCTAAAACGCCAGGGTGTGTCGATAATTTGAGTTGACTTGTTATCCTCTCTCAAACATTGTTTAGCAGTTAACTTGTAATGGTAGAAATCAACTTTTAGTTGGCATGGCTATATGCTTGTCAGATAAATGTCCTTTCTTGCAAGAGCAATGTTATATTAGCTGTCTGGAAGGCACAGACAGGAACATGAATTGTTAAATTTGACCTGAGTGTTGCATTGGTATTAAAAATCTAGGCTTTGAGCTTACATGAAAACTAACAAAAATATTTAGAAATGGTGAAGAAATGTTTGTGACCCATGCATTACCAATATATTAAACCTAATGTGTTTTGGTTATAATGTGCCTGAAATTCAAGTCGTCATGATCAGGAAAGATAATAAAACTACAAGGCATTTGTAACTCTCCTGTTTAATCTTTCTACTGTGTGTAGAAAGATGAATCAAAGCACACCATTTCTCTAATGACTTTCATTGTTAAGCAGTTTGCTACTTAGTTAAAAGATGTATAACATTGTAAAGAATGTTAAACATAGAATAGGAAGCCTGACTGCTTTGAAAACTGAATTACAGCTTTGGCATTTTCCAGCGTTGGTATTGTCCAGCCACTTGTATCAGACTGCCATCAGTAGTGAAGCTTCTCTGTAGATCGTGTACTCTCTCTCACAGCCAGCCCTATTTTAGAAATAAGTTACTGTTTAATCCAGCACAAAAATGCTTTCTCAGTAGCACAAAAAAGATTTGCTTGGATATCTCATGACTTGCTTTGTTCTTTGCTTATTTTGCTTCTGATTTCTGGAATGGCAAAGGTTGTTTAGCCAGTGTATACACTGCAGTTGGCTTTCAGAGCTCTTTTTATTTACAACTTTGCATGGCCTTTTTGAGTGCTTAGCTACTGCATAATAGCTTGTATCTTCAGTATGTGCCCGTGTGAGTTGTGTTAGTGGTAGTGTTGCTAAACATATCCTTTGTTATATTAGAGTAGTGCAATGTTTACTTGCAGAGGAACCCCCATCTCTGAAGAAATGTGCTTTTGGAATCTCAAAAACAATCAAAAAAGTTAGGCATTATCACTATTGCCATAGTCGTCAATACCTTTGCAGATTAAACGTGTAAATGCAGTACCTGATACAGTGGCGAGGTTTAAAAACTTGTAATGTGGTAACATCCTTTGCAGAATAACAGTATGCTTTACTTGGCTGTCATTTGCAAACGGGCAGTAGACCAGGCAGCCTGTTAAGGAGGCAGATGTTACGTGTTTTGGTTTCATGCAGCTAACAACTTTGGGTGTATGCTAATGTATTAACTTGGCATTTGGATAACCTGAGATGAGTGATTTTTGTTGATTGTAAAGTAAGGGAGCCGGCATACTGCTTCTATATACTTCCCAGATGTTGATGTTTTCCTTTCTTTGTAATCATTATTACTGTCCTCCAGATTCTGCAACCCAGAGTTTTGAGTTTCACGTCTGGATTCATTAGTATGAGTTATTGCTGTAATTATGGGATAGTTCTGAGGGCTTTGCAGTTTGATATACTAAGAATTTACAAGGAGTTGATTGGCATTGTACCTCTTTTTACTGCTTTCCACACCTTCTGTTATGTTAGAAAAGTGCGCATAAAAACCTTCTGCCTCAACAAAACTTCAAAATTAGAGCCAGTGTAGTATGCTAACAACCAAAATGCACGAGAGTAAGAGCTTGGTGAGGTGTTCATGATTCAAAAGTAGAATTGAAGATTGGTAGTGACTTAATAAAGAATACAGTATTTATTAAATACCTCAGAAAAAAGAAGTCTCAAACTTCTGATTTTTGTTTGCTTATTTCATGTATTCTGGGACTCCGTATATGCTGCAAATTGAAAGCCTACTCATTTTCTTTCAAGTCCTCCGACTGAATCATCTGCTGAATCAAGCTTGGTTGCTGAACTTAAAGAGAAGCTTCAGGAAGAAAAAATGAAGTTCCTAGAGCAACTTGAAGAACAAGAGAAAAGAAAGAATGAAGAAATGCAGAATATCAGAATATCACTCACTGCAGAACAGCAGGTAAAGCTGATTCTTTTTCATTACTTTTGCTCCCATGACAGTTACATGTTCTGCTGTTTTGAAGTAATGGAGTTAGGGGCTTTTTTGGTGGTTTTGCTGTGTAACTCATAAACATTCTAAATTTGTTATGTTATCTGCAGCCAGTATATCATGTGTTAATAGAATCCAACACCTTAAGCATTAGGAAAAAAAAGATTTAAAAAAAAAAAAAAAACACCACACAAAAACCCACAAAACTACAAACAAACCAGATGAAACTAATGCCACCTTAAACGTCTGTGAGCTGGGCAATCTAGATTCAATTTTTGTTATTTTGTGACTTCTTTTGCTTAAGTTGTTAAGCTAGTGCTGTAAATTCTTGTCCATTAAGCTCTTGAACTCCAGAAAGATAACAGTTCAGTATAGCTTGAGTTAGCAACACCAAATCTGTGGACAGCACAAAATATTCATTGATTGGGAATGCTACTTAATGACTGTATAACTTTATTAGCCTGGGAGGTGGTGTTTGAGGTTCAGAGCAAATGTTACATTTTACTTAATAAACTTAGAAACACTTTGTACTCTGTATTGCGCTGTATTAATAATTATATCTGTATCCACATTTTTCTTTTCCTTTGAAACATCTTGAATCTAGTATTTTGTAGGTGAATCTTCAGTTCTTAAATCTGTTAGTAACGGCTATTATCTACAGCTTTGTTGCATTTAAACACTAAGAAGGATTTTCTGATTTAAGCGCCTCTACTTACTTTAGCTATGGTAGGATCAAATAAGGACAAAGAAACAGTGTAACAGCCAGCTTACTGAATGAATGCTATGAATCACGTACGACAGCAGAAAATTGCAGACAGTTACAACGAAAGGAATGCTTTTTAATTTTTTTGGACTGCAGACATTAACACTGAAGTGAGCCATACATAGCAAATTTAACAGGAATATTTCATTGGTTACATTGATAATCATAAGACTTTTTTTAGCAGAATATGCCTTAATATGCCATTTTCTTCACTGTCTGATGACATTCTCCATTTGTGCAGCAGTGTGGAAGGAATGATTCTAAGGCATTAACAGCAAATCACGGGGAAAGTGAAAGGGAAAATAAAAAAAAAAACCACGATTTTTGTTAGGGGGGAAAAAAAACAACAAACCCTTAAAACTGTAAAAACGGTGTTTCAGTCAGTGCTGAAGGCTTGCTGGACTGGCTCTGCTGATCCCTGAATAACTGGGTATTTAACCTCACTTTTGATGCCATCTTGGTGGTGTTTGTGCTTGTGATGTGTGATAGTTTTGTTATGCAGACACATACCAAAGTCTGCTGTGCCCTATGTAAGTTGTGTAGCCTGCCAAATTGCTTTCAAGACTGAGAGCTGATAGGCATAGGTCAAGACAATCTTAAAATTTACAGGAATAAAAAGTGGAAATTTAATTTAAAATATCCTCTTAATATATGGTTGTTGGTTGCTCTTGTCTGTCTCTTCAGCACAGCCTTAAGAGTAGAAGGGATGAAGGAGTGATGGTTAGTAGAAGGATGGAAGAAGCAGAAAGATTTGTCAAAATGATGCCGAAAGATATGCTAGCCTTCTTTATGTTCATTTATTCAGGCTATTAGCCAGGATTCCTGTATGGCTTCTGCATTAATTAATTCTCTGAGGAATTAATGCATGACTTGAAATGTATTTTAAATTCAGATTCTAGTATGTTATTCTAGTTTAATTATATTTTTATTGCATGTAACATACCTTGATGCAGTATAGCTTTGTCTTAATCTTTTAAGTACTTAAAGTAACTGTTTTTAATATAAAATGTGCAACTGTCATACATTAATGGGAATATAAAGTGTTATGTTTAAAAAAGAAAACAGATGACTTTACAGATTATTTTTTAATGGCAATTTCTTTATAATTAAGGCTTGGGGGAACCAGTTGAATAAAAATAATCTAAAAAAAAATGGTACAGAGACACCTCAAAACAAAATGTACAGGATTGTTATCTCTTTACCAGAGTAATATGTAAACAAGCTTAATTCCCTGTTTAGTTACAATTCAGGAAACTGAAATGGGTGATATTTTTTGTACTTGCTTGTTGCCTTAGGTTTGTACAGGACATTTCCTATTTCAGTAATGCTTCTTTCTGTTTTCAGACCAACTTTAACACCGTACTGGCAAGAGAGAAAATGAAAAAAGAAAGCATAATTAATGATCTTAGTGATAAGTTAAAAGTGCTTACACAACAGCAAGAAACAGATAAGGGTAAGAGAAGTTCTGAAAAAGTATTCATCTTTTTCTAATAGGACAATTCCATTCACTACAGCTTGGTTGTGATTCTTAGTACTGCTGTTATTAAAAGAATTTCTATTAACTTGTGTCATAGATTTGATTGAAACACTTTCTGAAGATCGAGCTCGCTTACTTGAAGAGAAGAAAAAGCTTGAAGAAGAAGTTAATAAGCTGAGAAGTAGTAATTTTTCTCCGTCGCCCTACTCAGCGGCAGCTTCAGAAGCTTGTGGAGCCTGTGCAGCTGATATTCCCACTGACACAGACAGATTGGTTTCTGACATTGCATGTGAAGGGAGAATGGACTCCACAATGGAAACCAGTATGATGGCTGTGCAGTAAGTATGGGGCGTTGTAGTAGAAATACATAAAGCATGGTCTTGTTCTTTAAACGTGTGGTGTTCAGTGTTGTAAAGTACA
This sequence comes from Psittacus erithacus, assembly GCA_009867235.2. Lineage (NCBI taxonomy): Eukaryota > Metazoa > Chordata > Aves > Psittaciformes > Psittacidae > Psittacus > Psittacus erithacus. The sequence continues at coordinate 35,627 of WYDI02018016.1, read as the reverse complement.
AGTGAGCATGCATAATACTCCTCTGCCTTTGTTCTTACTAAAAATATTCTTTTAAATGTACACATGCAATTGTGGTGTCAGAATCATCAGACGTGGTTTTGATGACTTAGAAGTATGCATCTTAAAGGTGAAACTTGGCCTCACTGTACGAGATGAAAAAAGTGACCTAAGTATATGAAATATAAGTCAAATAGGAGAAAAACAATTATAGTAGTGAATGAGCTCGTTATCTGCATGTTACTGGCATATCTTTTGGACAGTGGCTGGTTCTCATTGAAAAACAAGCTTTATAATTGCTTGTGTACATGTCTGCTGTAAGATAGTATAATGACGTTTTTTGATGGAGGGGAAGGGTTGTTAGTATGCTTGGTAGAAATTAGGCTGAATCCTCAGGATTCCAAACAAGCAACAAGAGCCAGGCTGATTAAGTGGCCTTGATAGATTTATGCTTTTTATTACTGGAGAGAAGGACAGGTATTCAGCATCTCTTTGTATAACTTCTGAATCATCATCAGTCAGCTGTGATATACTGCTGCCTTACTAGAAGGCAGTGATGGCACTGGGGAAAAAAACTTGGCAATGATCTAAACCCTTACTTGAGCAAAAGAGCTAGGGCAAACAATTTATGTACTTCAGACTAGATGGTTTACTTACGACTGGATCATTTGTGTCTGAATCTGGTTGATAGTCTGGATTTACAACAGATTCAAATAGCTATATTGATACATATATTTAACTGTTTATCACCATTTTGTATGGAGGTTTAACTAGGCAGGGGTTAATTTGCAGGTGGGTGTCTGAAGCTGTGCTTGAAATACTGGGGTTATTGTAGAGATCAGAGGGAACTTAAGGGTTTTCTGCAGTCCTCAACTTCACTGTGTTCTCTGTTTTGGGTCCCCTAACATAGCAGTGCACTTTGCTATTGTCATATCACGCTTTGCCTAGTGAGTTAAGAGTCTACATGTAAAGCTAGAAGACTCTGATCTGATCATAGTACATGTCTCTGAAGTCTTCTAAGTTTAAGTAATTCTGACTGGTACAGAGTTGTTCTGTTGATTGTTGTCAGGAGTCCAGCCTGCTGCAGATGTATTGTCTGTTTTTTCCATACCGACTTCAGTGAAAATGTACATCAGGTTCAGAGCTTTGTTTCTCAATTTAAATGTACCTAAAGGTATTGTGTAAAGATTTTTGAATACTAAGGAGTGATGCTTCAAAAAAAGTTATGATGATGCATGCAGAAGTCCTTTTTTTCTTTTTCTTATTTTCTTGACATTTGCATTACATACATTGAAACATTGTAGAACATTGATGATTTACATTCCCTTGTTTTGAAAATAATGCAAAACATGCAGAAAAATCTCGCCAACTATGCTAGAAATGTTGATACTGATTCTTGAGGTGTGATAAGTGAAGATGGGAGAAGTGGGAAAGATAATTTTTTTATCATTAAAACAAAGTAGTTTCTAACCTGTACATTTTATTCTTTCTCTTTTAGTGAAAATGTCCATATGTCTGAAGAAAAACAGAGAATAATGTTATTAGAAAGAGTGAGTAGATTGTGAAGTTAAGCATTGCAATTAAGTATTTATGTATGTGTGAAGTTGTGCTGTGGTTGGTTATACTCTGCAATATAGTATCTACAAGTTTTATAAATGTAATTTTAGAGGATAGTTTTTCATTGCACTTGTTTCAGATCAGTATAATTCACTGAAGTAATTAGAAATAAGTATTAATACATTATACTTACACTTGGCCTAGCATAAAGTTTGTTTATTCTGTTTAAGTAGGCCTCAGCAGGAATGAGTCAGGTGTAATCTTTCTTCTTAGGAGTGACAGGTCAGTGATCTAGGGAATTTCTGTGACAAAAAAGTTTTGATTACTTTTTCAAATTAAAGCATCCAAAGCACCTGGGTGGGAATAAAGATTGATTTACCTGTTTTTCTTGGAAATAGGTAAATTCTCCTCTTTGGCTTAGATCATTTTAATTCTACCTGGCGTGCATTGTAATCTTGACCATATTGTTCAATATATGTAAAAAACTGAAATAATACTTCTTATGTGCTAAAAATTACAGTTTTTCTCAAGTAAGTGTTATGCTCCTACAGGCTAGAATTACAAGTTTCTACTTTCCATCCCTGCTTCTCCCAAATACATGCCTAGATTTTCACTTCTGTTACAATTTCCATTTTGAGTGTAGCTTTCAGTGTACACTTGAGTATTTGAACCTTTCTGAAATAAAAATGTTATTCTTTGTAAAAGATGAGATTAACTCTTAAGTAGCTATGTTGGAAACTTCCAGATTCTAGTATCTTAACTATACATTTGTATCTAACTCCATTCCATTTTCTTGCCCATTCAAAGCTGACTTAAAAAAAAAAGTGTCCGTAGCTTTTAGCTTTCTGGGATCAGTATGACTAAAATGTGATCAGTTGGAGAACATGAATGTTTTCTGTTTATGGATTGTAGCACTGCATGATGCAAGTGGCTAGATGTTTCTGAGTAGGAGCTCTTACATGCTTGATTCTGTCATCTACTTAAAAGGATTTGTCCCAGGTAGAGCTATAAAATAATAATGTATTACATTTCTTTTGCTATTCAATCAGTGAAATGTTTTCCTAACTTAAGGAGAGTATGAAGCTAAGCATAACAGCAGTGGGGTTTGTAGCACTGTGGTAATTGCTAGACTTCAAATTTCTTTAACATGTCTTTTTTCAAGAGATGTTTTGAAACTGTCTGAAAATTGAGAGCTGTAGCAAATATGTATGTTGTATAAGTGGCCTGGCTCTTGTCATATCAGAACATTTTTTTTAATGTTTATATGTTGTGAGGTGTATTACTTAATCAGATAAAATTTTCTTTCAGACTTTGCAGTTGAAGGAAGAGGAAAATAAGAGATTAAATCAACGATTGGTAAGTATTTGTGCAGTGCATGTTTTTTTAAGTCTCATGAAGAGAATAAAAGCTTACAAATGTGAAGTTTCTTAAAATCTAAAAAAGTGGGTTTATTAGCTCCAAAATGTTTAAAGTGTTAAGGCAAGTGGCAAATAGGTAAACTGAGAACCTTTTAGAGGTACCTCAATTTGCCAGTCTTCTTATGGAAAAGTCTCTTCACAGGACTGGAGAGAAAGAGAGTTCTTCCCAAAGAACACAGACCATCCAGGTTTGGGATAGGGAGAGTTAATTTTAGTGGCCGCATCAAGAAAAAGAGCTGTCAGTAAGGCTTCCAGCTTATATAAGACAGGCTGATACTGTTTCTGGGGAAGTGGTGTGTGACGGGGCGGGGACTGGCAGTAGGAAATCTTCTGTAGGTAACTATATTTGAGTTACAGCTGAAAAAATTACGTGCTAAACTTCAAGAATGGGTAATCCAGGCTCGAACAGCATATGTAAGCAGTCCATTAAGTAGGAAACTATAGAACTGCAAGACCTCTCTCTAGCCAAGAGTTTCTACAGGGCAATTATGAATTCTCTTCTGTAAGGATATTACCAAAGGTAATTAAATAGATACATTTACATCAGATCATCTTCCCTATCTACTTGCTTATGAATAGGCTATGTATCATCCCTTTGTAGATACAAAGTATCATTACCCATTTCTTAATACAGTTGCTGCATGTGCAGTTAACATTCATTTTTAGATCTAGTTCATCCTATCAAAGTTGGTTTATATGCCATTTAAAGACAAACATCATGCATATAGGAGATGATAATCATGTCCAAAAACTTACATAATTGAGCTTTTGTTTGGCCTTAGTAAGTTTGACTCCACTTTTGTTCCAGGAAGCACTATTCTGTCTGTTACAGTAAACTTGGATTATGTGACAGTCCTTAGCAAAACTGAGACCGTACTGAGTTCAGTTGCAATAAACATGCTTAACCTCAAGTGTTTTACCATCAGCCTTTTTTAGAATGCCAGTGGCCTTTGTGTTACAGTGCACGGCTATATCGTAGGCCTTATACAAAGAACAAATCAGAACAAAACTTCACTGGCATTGATTTGGAAAGCACTTCTCAGTTTTAAATGATGAGGGAGAAGTCGACTGTGTAAGAAAATTCATAATCAAAGGTAGATAATTAATGAAAAAAAAAATCGCAAAAAACAGCAACAAAAAATCAACGCCAAAACTTCAAATACACAGACAAACCTGGTGTAGAACAGGGTAATAGAAAGATATGCTGTTTTCTTGAGTGAATATAAGATCTGCAAGAATAGACACTGCTTAATATCAGTAATAAATTATTTATCTTAACCATATTGTTACCTGCAGTGTGCATTTAATCATAGCTTTTTTCTTTTTTTTATAGATGTCCCAGAGTATGTCATCAGTATCCTCAAGACATTCTGAAAAAATAGCAATTAGAGAGTAAGTACATGTTAATTTTCATGTAAACTGATAGATAAAGTTTCTGTAATAAATATGTAGTTAAGAATGTCATAATTCTGATGGTCTTGCTCTGTGGTGAAAAGATACATAGGCCATCTCTGTAGTTTAGCCATCAGTTATTGGACCTCCCCAGTTGGGCATAAATCAAATTTTATATATCAGTGGTTTTCATAAGTTTTGTGCCTTTGTTCACACAGTTCATAAATATAATGCCTCCTGGGATTTATAGAATCCTCAGAGTTGTCTCTTAGATGACTTTCTGTTTATCTGTACACTCTTGAAATCATGCTAAGAAAAAGTAGTTCACCCTGGATATATTGTAGTGCTCCATTATATTGCAAAAGAAGTTTCACCTTGTTGAAGTCTTCAGAATTTTTGGCTTATTGTTTTCTGAATTACACCAAGCTGCATTTTCTATTGTAACAAGGTCAGTACGTGCAGAATCACTTTTCCTGTGAGCATTTGAATGTTCTGGCAACTCTCATAGTAAGTCCAGGCAGAAAAGCTCCGAAATATTGTGTATTTAATCTGAAAGTGATCTTTAAAGTAGATGAGCTAAATTTCTCTCTAAATTTACCTATTAATGTCTATGTTTCTGCAGTTTCCTTTTATAGAGAAGAGCTTTCCACTCTCTTTGCCACTTCCCTCCCCATCCCCAGAGTAGTAGTAATATTTATTCTTAGAGCTCTGTCATAGTCTAATGCTTAATTTGTGGCTGGTTTAGACTTCATTTCATTAATGGGTAAATAAACACATTTACACAGTGAAACAGATGTTGGAGATGGAAAGAGTTAGCTGAATTCTGTTACTGAAACTTGTCATGAGAACTTGCTGGTTTCTTGAGTTTTCCTGGGAAGAAACGTTTGTGCTGCTGTTCAACTAAGTCTCAGTCTGTGCAATACTTTGGGAAGAAAATGTAGTGTAATTAATGTAGTTTTAAACTTCTATGCTTTTTTTAGTTAAGTTCCTTGATTATTCTTTTTTTTAACCTTCAGTTTCCAGGTTGGCGATTTGGTTCTCATTATCTTGGATGAAAGGCATGACAACTATGTATTATTTACTGTTAGTCCAACCTTGTATTTCCTGCACTCAGAATCTTTGACTGCGCTGGATCTCAAACCAGGTGAGTGTGGTAAGTGTCAAATTGCTTTCAATTATTATCTCCTCCTACAAATAATATTCTCAACTTTCTAACACCCAGTAAATGATTTAAAAAATATATGTGATAAATGAGAAGCATGTAATGCAGATAGCTATCAGCTACCTTTCTAGCTTTTCTATTTGTTTTGATGCAAACATTTTTCAACAGAACACCCTAAATAAAAAAAAAATCTAAGTAGATGTTAATATCTTGGAAAATGGCAAATAACATCTGCATCTTCAAAGTAAGCTTTAAAAAGAAAAAAAACCAAGAAATAAAATCTCAATTTTGTATATACACAAAGTATGCTATCATGTCTGTGGGGAAAACTATCCTATTGCAATACAGTTGTGTAGGTCCTAGGCCTATTTTTATGTGGTTTTGTGTTTTCAGTGTCTTTTTTGATGGGGAAAGTAAATACACAACTTAAGGTAATGTTTTTGTCAAAATTGCTCTGTTCTTATTAACTGAGTTTGTGATGTTGTTTGAAGATTGTGGATAAAATTTATTCTCTCATCTTCTATAAAGTGACTGGAATTGATGAACCCAAATGTACATCTGAAATAGCAAAATGTAGACCACACTGTATGAGGATTTGCAAGCAGTGTTTTTGCTGATAAAGTTTTTCCACCTGATCTAAATGGTGTTTAGTAAGGCTCATAAGTTTTCAGAGAACAGTTTCAGTATATGTTGCTTATATTCAGATTGGTGACACATTTGCTTTTTTCCTCCCATAATCTTCAGAAGTTTTGCTGTCTGGTTTTGGCAGCTGTGTAAACTTAGTTTAGTGCAAAGCATTATTATTTTTCTTCATTTTGAAAGGTTAATATTTAACTATGTGCTGCAAGAAATATATTCATGTAAATGTCTTTAAACTATCATCTGTAGTTTGTTTTTTTTTGTTGTTGCAAACCCACCAGTGGTAACTGTACAGATATGTCCAGGAACATGCATCAAAAAGAAATTTTGTATTAATTCTAACTTATTTTAAAAGTTTCTGTATGTTATTGCGTGTCAGGAGCTGTCAACTTATATTCAATGAGCAGACTCATTGCAGGTGTTAGTTATGATGGAAGGTGGTAGGTCTTAAATACTTATGTAGTCTCCAGAATACCACCAAACTCTAACTGAATTCTGTGACTGCTGAAGGATCAGTGCTATGCATGTTCTCTGAGGCATATGGGAAGAACTCCTATATTTCTTGCAGATGTAATGCATTCTGAACTATGGCATTGGTAGTACGTACCTAACTGAAATATGATTAATTTATTACTGTTAGTTTACACATATAAGATAAAAGCCATGTCAGTTCTGTGTTACTGTAAGTACACTGACCTGTCTGTTTTCAAATGGACTTAGCTTGCTCCGTTCCTTACCACGTACTAGCCAGAGTTGGTCTCAAATTTGAGAAAACGGCACATAAAACAAACACAAAGACTTGCCATTTGCTTTAGGAACACATTTGTCTCTAGCTCATTACTTCGTAAAACCATGTCTTGTTTCTGTCCTGCATCAGGGGACTGGAGAAATGAAACCCAGAACACTGGTATTAATTGCAATAGATGAAAATTGGCATGGGCCTAGATACTGCACATTATTGTTTCAGTGGCTGCCAAAGTGCTGCATCTGAGTCTGACCTTTTGTACCAGTATGTGCATATCAAGTTAATAATTCTGTATAGATCCACCTACAGTATTAAGTATCAGGGATCTGGCTATCATAGGTTATCTCTGCCTAGATTAAGAGCATTTAGACTGCAACAACACCACTGAAATTGGTTGAGGACTACATGGTTACTACATTGTCTCTTATCTTCAGGATGGGGATGTTTTCGTATGCAAATGTAGGGTTTGTTTTTTTTTCCCTTACATCTTTCTCACTGTCTTTGTTAGATCAGTGAAGTCTGTCAGCCAAGCAAATTAAGAAAAACTTGGGAGATTTTTGCAATTAAGTATACGATTGTAGAGCATTCAGGCCAGATATGAATACTTTGCACTGATTTGGAGTGTGGAGCAGAGCAGCGTCTGCTCCATTGTCAGTAGCCAGATTAATATTGAAGAGTAAGATTACAATTTCAGTCTCTGGTCCTTGAGTGACTTGTGTTCTCGTCACTAGATACAGTATCTCATAAATAGTCATGCTTAGAAATGCATTGATGTTAGCATTATGTAGAGCATGTGTGAGCTCTTCCTTCCATTAGTTTTCATGTTTTCTTCTGCTATGATTAGTGATAGTTAGAAAACAGCAAAGCAGGTAAAATGGATTTAATTTCTTGGAATAGAAGACACATAGGCGTTTCCTTACTGATACAGAAATGGATGCAAGTGGGAAGTTTATATATGCCACTGTTGCTCTTTTGACCAGTCTGTTTATTACTGAGGTTTTTCACTTTCCTGCTTTCTGAACAGCATCAGGTACTCTCAGAAGACTGCAACCAAAGCTTGCAGACTTGTAGGCTTTAAAATGTTATTTATGGGTAACTGTTTTCCATCACTAATACAGAAAATTAATCAAAAGTTTCAGTAAGGGGTAATAATCATAGCTAAGTACAGAAGACTTCCTGTCTTTTGAAGTACTTCAAGAAACTCTCACCTTAAATCAGACCAAAAGGTCAAGCTTGGTTGATGAGAATAATTTTGAATCATTATATGAATTCTGATTTTGATTTGGCTTTGTCTTGTCTAATGCTAACTTTAATAAAAAACTTAAACCCCAAACACTTTGTTGGAAAGTGCCAATGACCTGTCTTGACATCTGAACTTACTTGAATTTTGTTCATTTATTAAAAACAAGCTTTTTAAAATAATTTCTTTCAATAAAATCATTGTAGCAAATAATCTTTGAGTATATTGACTCTAAATATCCTGTTAATCTGTAGTTGATTATCTTAAATAATAAATATATTGTCTCTTTAGCTTCAGGTACATCTAGGAGACCTTGGGTACTAGGAAAAGTGATGGAAAAGGAATATTGCCAGGCAAAAAAGGTAAGGAAATAGTAATGGAAAAAATGTCTGATAAAATTAATAGAGACTAAAATTTAACATTTATAACAATTCTGAAAAATACTGTCTGCATAATAAGTGACATGAAAATTGTCCTACTTTTTGCCATTCCTACTAATTTTAGTCACTGAATAGCAGGAGAAAGGGGAACTAGAAAAATAAGTAAGTGAGCAGTGGCTTGGGTAGCTGTGTCCATACTGCTCAAAACCTTGCCAGACTCCAAAGGGTCTTGTAAATGCTGAGGGGTGAGAATTGATTTCTGCTTAAGAATACAAAAAATCAGAGGAATGATCCCATAGTTCTAATGTAATTTTTTTTTCTTTTTTGTAGGCACAAAACAGATTTAAAGTTCCTTTGGGTACAAAATTCTACAGAGTGAAAGCAGTGCCATGGAACAAGAAAGTATAACACAACAATTTTAGTTTATTCTGTCTCCATTCTTTTTTGACTTGTCCTTCAGTGCGCGTTCATCACTTCAAATACCAGGCCATCTTTTTATACTAAGGTCATGTGACAAGATACGTCATTGATGTACTGCTTTTACTTTTTAACAAGTCACATTTTAGAAACAAGAACTTCATCAGAAACTCTGGCCCTAACTGTTCCAGTTTTTTACCCAGATAACTTTAGGAGTGTGGACCAAATGAGTTCTTTTTCTCAAAGGGTAACCACATGATACATGGTTTGTTTAGCCATGTTAATTGCCTGTTAAATATACATTAGCTTGTACTTAGATGTTAAATGTTAGTTACCATTATTACCAGCATACGTCCTTTTGTGAAATCATTATCAAAGTACTTGCACTCTTTAACAGATTCTTTATATGTGTAAAATTCATCAACTATTTAAAGACGAGTGTTCATTGCATGCAGATAATCATAATTTTTCTTCAACATGAGTTTGCCTCAGTAGATGAATAAAAATAACTACTGCAACTTGTTTCATTACATGAAAATGCTCTTTAATGTTAAAAAAAGGCAACAAAAAAAAAACTTATAATTTGATAGACTGATTTTGAGAATCAGTCACAGTTAGGTCTGCAATCTTCAGAAGCACTTTCGATGGATTGATCACAGAGATTCTGAAGGGAAGACACCTGTGCTGTTTGTTCAAAGTGAAGCACTTATTCTTCCCAGCAAAACAGAAATCTTGTATTAATCTATTTAGAAAAATCATATTGATGAAATTGTATTTCATGGTTGAGTTTCAGGAAAAAGCTCACTGTACATTAACCATACAAGAGTCATTTAAGTAACAAATTATTGTAATTGTAAAAGACGTAGAATTTTAAACAATAAAGATTTGAAACTGTATGTGTTTGAAGTATGTGTTTGCCTTTTAAATACTAGCTATAATATTTATTTCATGTTAATCTGTTGCAGCTTCTGTGTGATTCCTCTAGCAGTTTCATTATGTAGAAATACCTAATTTTTCTGCAACAGGCACTAATATTCCACAACATTCAGGAATTACAAAAATTACCTTGTAACAATAAAAAATTCAAGTAGACAGAAATTATTTTTTTTTCAACATACTAACATTTTCAAAATAGTTTTTCTGGCTATAATTTATTTTTTTTAATAACATTATGAAAGAATGTACTATAAATGTGTAGCCAGTGGAAAGTGAAATTCTAGATTTAACTATGAGCTTATGTCTAGAACTTAATTCACAGAGATGTTAAACTGTGATTTATCTTCAGAACGTGTGGAGTGGAGGAGGAAAAGAGATAAATGATCGTATGAAAATGTCAATGCTTTGCCCCGTATGTTACAAATAATGTTCTTCCAGAGTAAACAGTCACTTGAATACCCAGAAATTTCTGTATATGCTTAATTTAGAATTTTGTTCCGTAACAGTTTTAAGTTCGGATTTCCATGAAGTGCATTGGCTTGTAATTGTATTGCGCCTTTGGTGAAATAAATTAAGGACAGTTGATCTCTGGAAGACAGTGTCATTTTGCCAGTTGCGTTCTTATCTGATTGTTAAATTTGCTAGTTCATGTGCTGATTTTTTAAAATTGCTTAGCAAAAAATGTGCCTTGTTCTTCAAAACCAATACAAATAACATAGATCTGTGGAGTGGGTTTAGAGGAAAAAAAAAAAGACATGGTGCAAATTTTTTATCATTGAATTTTTGACCTTCAACTAAGTGGAAATTCAGTTGTGTCTGGAATTTGGTGCAGTCTTGTTCTTTAGTCAACTCTGTCACAAGTAGTTTAACAAGGTGCGCACGTAGCACAATTCATTCCTTCTAGTATGCGGAGTGTTTAGAAACCTCAGGCATTTTACCTCACTGACAAAACTTTCCTAGCCTCAAATACCCTCCCTACTGCTGTGAATATTACTTATCTTTCAGGGACTAATTATCTCCAAGAAGCTACCAGGCTTTGCAAAGAGGCACAGAATCCTTCCATTTCTGGGAGGATAGTTTTAACTAATCGAGTAGGAGCAATGGATTTGTGTAGCAACATGCAATCCAGACCTACAACATAAGACTCTGCTCTGTTGTTAATGAACAATCTGCTTCAGAGAGAAGTAAAATATACCCCAGAATTTTCTCTTGATACTCTGTGGATGATGTACCATGAAGTTCGTTGCAAGTTCTAGGAGGGTGTCCTGTGCACAGAGGTGAGGTGAGTGCAGAACTCCATGCTGGGAATTAAAAAATAAAAGGTCAGAAATTCTTTCATTGTATTCTGTAAAGACAGTCTGATCTTTGTAGTCTGTTTATTGTTGCCCAGATTAAAAAAAATGCATGTATTTAAGCTTATATGTGGATGGTAGCAGTGATGATTTATGCTATGAAAATTGGTTTGATTTCTAGCTTAAGATAGAAATCACTACATTACTGACATTTATATAACTCAGAAAAATATGCAAGTGAACTTGTGAATCACCTAAATAGTGAAAATAAAGCACTGTAATGCAAACTATGAAGAAAAAGTTCTTCCCTGCTGATATCTACCACTTAGAAAAAATACTAGTATGTATGTTATTTTTACATGATGACATATTTTTAAAACATAAATAACCAGCAATGGCTTTGGGTTTTAGGAATCTTTGTCATGTGTTTCATTTTATAATCTTTATGTGTATTCAAAATGGAAATTCTGTCAAACAAACTCCTAACATGTTTAGTAATGATTCTGAACAGTCATTGAAAAAATGTAGTTTACATACTTTTTGTATGTCACTGCCTTACTAGTTCTTGAAACTATGCTTGTTATGCACCACCTATGTGTTTCATCTTATTCCATAATAAAACTTTGTATATAGCTATCTAATTTGGATGAGGGGCATATTCAGAGAGAATTGAGGGGGGAAGTTTGAAAGTAAATTTGATTATTTGAGATTTCTCAAATTCTTTTTTGCAGTTGTGTGTTGGAAACTTACCAATTACTATGAAAGCCTCTTGTGCTACTGCTGATACATGTTTATTCCCCAAGTCTGGCTTTAGACGGAGGCATCTATTTTTGAAGTACAAAAAAGAAGATGAATGGTAGAGTTGATTGAAAGCAAATGTTATCCTGCAGACTTAACATGAAAAAGATGTGATAATTTGAAAGGGATTCTTTTCCCTCATGTTCTTGAAAGGCTGTATCTGTTCGAATACTCTGAGAAGCACATGGAGTTTTGCACTGCTGTGCAGTAGATCTCGAGGAGCTTGTGCTGTTTAGAATTCAGCTGTGGTTCATTTGAGTCTTAAGATGGTCTTTGAGTAGGACTAGTTTACACTTAAATATGTACTTTTCCCAAAATATAGCTGTCACTGCACATGTTGCATAGCAGGACTGGAAAGTTTGCCCTCCAAAAAATTATGGTGTGCTGTTTTTCAGCACTAGTTTTCTCCATGACCTAGTATTGCATCCTTTCTTGTTTTGTAGAATTTTAGCTAGAAGCCAGATTGGGCTGTAAACAGTTACAACAAAACTTGAGTAGTACTTTCCTATAATTTTTTCATTAACAAATTGTAATGCAGGGAACTATTTCTATTAATAATTCTAGAAATAGAGCATTCACCATCCACACATACTTTCAAGCTACATTTGCCTATTAAACTTTAGTGAGTTCAGTGCTGCATTCTAAGGTCACCCATGTCTTTAGATCAATTTAAAAGCTGTTCTGCAGGCCTAAAGCAGTGATGACAAAGGATAAACAGTTACTTCCTTTAGCACTCACTATGTTAATACTCACTCATGTTAACAACATCCACATAAAATACAAAGGAGCATGGGAAAGTCTAGTCCTCAGACTGCAAATACCGGCCAAGAATTGAGTTCAGTGTTGATACTCTCAAGGAGTGTCAGACTCACAAATGATTGAGGTTGAAGGCGGCCTCCCAAGGTTTTCTTGTCCAACCGCCTGCTCAGGTTGAATTGCTGAGACTTTTTCACTAAAAGTCTTGAGTTTACAACTAATTTAACAAACATTCAATTTACAGATGGGAATTAATGGCAGCACTGTTTTGCTGTAGACTAAGCACTTTGACTTTAGACTGGGTTGTAATGGAAAGTGCCAACATAATGCTCTCTGGCTGCTAAGTGGTGGTTTTATAGTGTTTTAGCTTTCTTTGTCAATGGTACCTCATGCACATTCCAGGGGAGTGATGCATCTGCCATTTATGGCCACTTCTGCTGCCCGAGTGACTTGTTTGATGTGTTTTCGCATCAGATTATTACTCGGATGTTGAGGTTCATGCTGATTTGTATTATAATTATTATGCCATCACTTGGGTTAGCATTATTGTGAATTAAATATTTATTTCTAAGAAAATGCTCTTTCCCTTATGATGCTTTAGCAGCCTGACCTGTTTCAAAATCCTGCTTTGTGGGTTCTGGCGCTGATTTGTTTCTGTAAGTCCTCTCCTTGTGTAAAGTGTATGGAAGAGTAGGGCATTGAGGGATTGAAGGAAGCCGTGCCAGAAGCTTCTTGTGATTCCTCATAACATAAATGCCAGGAAATGGTACGCAGACAGTAACGGAGTATTTTAGCAGACATTTTGGGTCCTTGACCAGCAGAACAAAAAATAATCTCTGAAACTGTTCTTGAAGTTAATTAACCCTTCAGCTAAGCGCTAAAGGTGTCTCTGCAGGATGAGAGGTGAAGCAGTTCCACACATGTTCTTAAAAGAATTTAAACCCTGGACATTGAAGCTTACTCCCTTTACAAAGTGTGATACTGCAAGAGGTGGTGATTCACAAGCCCCCTCAGTCTATTGCTCTGCCAGCTCTGAATCTTCCCAATCACGAATGTTCAAAGTTCCAGGCACTTCGGTTGTGTCATTTATGTATCTTTAATACACCTCTAGAAAGTACAGTCTCCACTTTTTTAGCATCTTAAAGTAGATGAATAGTTTCAGCAGGAAGATGTCTGTCACTGTTGCATAACCTTCTTTGGGTTCTTTCTGAGAGAATATTTTTGTTAAGTCTATGAACACAGTTACTAGACAAATGACAGAGCAATAGTAGCACTTCCATTTCTGCATGCTTAGTAATTCCTTTTGAAACAAGCATGTGATTATAACATGAAAGTTGATGTAGTAGATTTAGTAAGTTTTTTCCATTTAAAATCCATTCTTGTGTGAAAAAAATGTGATGAAATTCCAGTGCTGGGAGGTGTATTGTTAAATTCTGAAGGCATAAAACGGGTCTTGGTAAGTTACTATTTCAGGTGTGTCCCAGAAACCCAGGAGTCTTTTTATAACACAAAATCCGTGGGTTACTTCAGTGAAAAAGAAAAAAGCAAACTATTATTCTCGTGCAATTTTTTGACATAAGTAATGTTTAAATCTATTTTTAAAACAATAGATGCTTTCTTTTTTAAAAATGGAGTTTAAAAAATTCAGGTTCTCTCTTACTGGACTGCATCCAATTATGTATGAAGGGTAGTTAAAGAGTTATTTTGTGGTTTTAAGACACTTTCGTGTGTTTATTTGATGAACATTAAAATTAGACAATAAATATAGTAACAGCTCAAATGGAATTATTTGCTTGCTTCCGTGTTTCACCCTTGAAACACAGAAAATGATTGTGACTAAGGCAGTATACCTGAGCTGTTAGTTCTGTGCCTCTAACATATGTTTCTATATAGGTTATGCAGCATGAAAGCAGCAATACAGCGTTGCTGTGTGGACAGCTATGAGGCTGTGATGTTTTGAATGTGCTTAGTGTAAAGCTGATAATTCCTGTTGCCTGTTTCTGTTTTACTTGAGATTTGTCTTTTCATTAAACTTACTTCCTCTAGGCCTGCTTTTAAACATTTCATGTGTCGAAGACAGACATCAAAAAAAGTAATTTCCTGCAAGGCATTAGTTTAAGTAGCCTGTGTTTCCTCTCATTCCACCAAGTTCTAATTTTGACTTAGGATTGAACATATCTTCTGCTTAACAAAAAATATTATAAAGGAATCATGGGACTACACAGTCTACATTTGTGCTTTGGAAGAAGGACTTACTAATAGCTGTTACTCATGATTCCACTCACTTCTCTGTATGCACAATTTGGGAGATTGAAAGAAGGGTCTCAGTTGAGTTACTTCTCCGGTCCATGTTTCACATAGACTGGGCCTTACAAACTGTAGGTGTGCTGCATCTTTTTCCTTTTCTCCCATTTGTGATTTTTATTCTACTCTCTACACTCTGTCTAGCCCTTCTTGTTTTTCATCTCTGCCACTCAGTACTGTGGGAGAATGTATAGTGTCATTGTTCTTTGCCTTGAGGGGATTGCATCATTTGCTACCCCAAAGACCGAACTCCAAAAGGAGAAGTGGTGCCGTGCCAGGCAGCTAAAGCTCATCTGCTGATAGTTGCTTCTGACTTGAAGACTTCATGCTTTGAGTGCCCATTTGACGGCAATTTTAAAGAGGAAATGGCTGCTTCCACTTCAGGAAGACATTAGAACTAGGGAGAGGCAAGAAAAATTTTACTGTCTTCAGGGTAAAAGAGAAAATCGATAATTCATTGTATTAGCTGCTTGAAAAAGCTTCAGTACTTGTAAGAAATATCAAAGTGGAAATTACAGTATTCAGTTTTGAGGTTGAAATTAGCAAGGTGATACAGATTCTAGAATAATCCTAAAAATCATCATAGAATGGTTGAAATTCACAGGTCAGATATTCTTGTGACAGAAATAGCCAATGGCTTTGAAGGGGGAAGGAAATTTTGATCTATTGTACCACAGCCAAAAGGAGAATTAGGGGAAGATTGCTGGGTACAGGCTGCCGGGAGGAGCAAGGCCAACAGTGGCTGCAACCCCGAGGAAAGTCGGGGGGGGCTCTGGGGCTCAGTGACATTTGCAGAGTGGTATTTGCTGATGTGTGTTTCCACACTGACATAAGGATTATGTGCTGGTAATATCAGCCACGTATCAGAGTGGCTTAGTGCGAGCAGTGCTGCTTTGCTTGTTTCTGGTGAAGATTACAGATATCTTCAGAAGGCTCCCATGTGCTTCACCGAATGTTCCAATGGATCCTGGCTTTCCAGGATCCTCTGGTTTTCTAGCATGGAAAAAGGTTCCCGTAATCCTCACTGTTCCTAAGATCCACATATATTTAGTAGTTAATGAAAGTCACCTGATACTGCATGGGGCTGTATTTCCAGAGCTGAATGTGTTTTGTAAAGACGCATTAAATGAATACGTGAAAGTGGCCAGTTTAGAGATTTGAGGAGGCCTTTTCATGCTGCTTTGACTAGAGACACTGAAGAAATGCTCAAGGCTCTGCTATACATGCTTAAAATAAAGGACAAGACAAGCAGGAGAGCCCTAGCTGGTGGCTAAGGGAAAATTCAAGTTAACATGTTGTGTGGGGTCAGGGGAAATAGGCACTTGCCTCACACTTTTACCCTTAATCTCTTGTACTGTCATCCTTGTTTGGGTTTTGCTGTAATGTTACCTGCTACAGACACCTATTACAGAGATGCTTCTCAGAGGATCCAGGTGAAGGATATCTGATAGTCTGATGCCTAGAATGAGCCACAGTTTGAGTGTGAAATCAGGGCTTTGTAGAGAAGTTCAGGCTTAGATATGTGATTCCAGGTGCTTGTTTCCTCATACCAAAGCACTGGCAGGAAGATGATGTCCAAAGTCATTAGAGATGTAGCATCTGTACTCTTAAGATATTTTTGCCATTTTCTGATCTGTTTAACAGAAAACCCAGAATAACCATGTTAGAAACCTACCTATGTGCAGCTCCTCTGATCAAACCAGACAATGGTTAAAAACAAGAAAAAACAAAATCCGTGTTTATTTAGAATGCCAACAGCTGACACTGTGGCAGTAGCGTGATACGTGCGGGGAGAAAGGTGGTGCTTTCTGGTAACAATGTTTACAAATAAGATAATCTCATAAGAAAATGAAGGTATCTTCAGAAATGGGCAAATAGAGGATTAAGTGACTTCAGGACGCATGAGAATGTGAATTAAAAATGCCAGATCTTTCATCCTGCTGGAGGAGAACATTGCTTTAGCTTTAAGGCACAGCGATGCTAAATGAAGTTAATGTAATGCCTCCTGATGGCGGAGCAATGCTATTTAAATGAAGACTTGCAAGTCCAGGCAACAGCAAAACATCACCTGTAAACTGAATTTAGGGGACTGATACTAACCATTCAGCATTTGGAATGGTTTTTGCCAAATTTTAGAAGGCATAGATTAGATTTATTGGATTAGTTTTTTTCCCTTTTGCCTGTAGTAGGAATTTGTAACTTTGCACAACTGTTTCTGGACTAGCAGAAGAAAAAGGTAGAGATTTTTCTGCTAGGGAAAGCAGTGGCAACTGGATGGGTACCCCTGAGGAAATCAGGGCTGGTTTTTTTGTACTTATATCTCTGAATATCACAGCCACAATAGTGGGAAATTCCCATGAAGTTATGAGACTAATAAAAAACCTGCTGTTGCTTTGAAATATTATTTTTTTCCAAGTTAGGAAAAAGTCATCTGTTGTGGGAAATACGAGCCAAAAGACAAGTGATGAAATTGCCTTTGATTTTTTTCATTATTTATGAAAAGCCTTCATTTTTGTAAAAATGGTTTCTATTAGTGTCTTGCTGAGATGAATCTTTGACTCCTTTAGCATCGGCAGTGCCATGGACAAGGTGATATGGAGCGTTCTGCAGGAATTCAAGCAGTCCTAGATATTAAACATGCCATGGGAGACGTTGCAGGATCGTGCGGTGGCCAGCTTGATAAGAAAAATGTTGTTTGAGCCTTTCTCCAACATCTTTAAAATGGTAAAAGGGACCAACAACTGTCTACAAAGAAATACATGGGCCAAAATAAAAATACACTTCATGAGAGAGGCTGCTTTCTGGGATACTAAAGGGGTGGGGCGTTAATCATATATAAGATAAGGCTCTCTACCTGCTCTAATTTAGTGTTTGTTTTTCAACAATTAAAAAAATCTAGTCTCACTTAAAATACTTTTTCACACAGGCAAATTGATGGCAGCCTTCCTCCTTCCCTGTCTCTCTGAGCCTTCCTCACCTTACAGATGCTTTTAAAATCAGTCTCCCTTACATTCAAATGTAGTAACCAAAACCAGAGTGCTGAGCAAGTTAAATACCAATAAAAAGTGACTATGGAACTACAGAGAGGCACAAAGATGGTTGACAAGCCTGCCAGAAGACTGTTTCCTCCAAGTCCTGTTAGGTGTGATGGCAAAATGGCTAGATGGTGGAAGAGGTGGCATCAGATCTCCTCAAGCGGGGATGGGAATTGTTTGGAGTTTAATAGCTTAAGTGTTATAAACAACACTTTGGGGCTGCATTTTTATATTAAGTTCTGAGGGTTTTGTGTGCCCCTACACCCTCCAGCCAAAACTGGTCAACTGTTTGATTTATCTTCAGGCTTTTTCATGGTCAAGGTTTCCTTGAGGTATAGGATGTGCTATTAGATCCTGGTCTGTGGTAGCCTTTGTTCCCAAAGGAATTCTAGGTTGTTTAAGTAAATAAGTAGTTTATAAAAAACATTGTTCAGGCACCAGAAAGAGCCAATTTCAGGTCTCCTGTTACACAGGCCTGTGACTTAAGCCTCTATCCAGGAGAATGGTAACACTTTCACAGTTGTTTTGTGAGCAGTGTTTGTTTTAGCCAACCTAACTCCCACAGAAATGGGAATAGTTGGTGGATGCGAGTCATTGGGAGAGGTCCAGGTTTGCCAGCAGGGTGGCTGGGGTGTTGCTTAAAGAAAACCTAGTTCCCTGGATTGCCTCTTGCTTTTCCTCTGCTTTTCCTTCTGAATGCGTGTGGACCTCCTCTATGTGAGCTGGCTTCTGTGAATTTATTTTATCTTATACCTATGTTGCTGGCTGTCCTTACTGTTATTTAGGCTGCCAGGTGCTTAGCTTGCAATAAAGTCATTTTGATAACCTAGGTTCTACTTACAAATGCTGCTTCCATGTCCCACAAGGGTGTCTCATTTGCAGTGAAGTGTTGTAATAGTATGTCTCCACTAACCTGCTGCTACTGTTCAAAAGCTGCAGAGACCGAAAGTCAGGCTCTTTTGTGCAGAACAAGACTCTGGGTTGCTCAGAAGAGAAAACAATATAACATATAAAATCATATAAAAAGCAATTCATGCAGCCTCTCAAGGCCTTAGCAAGTGGGGAAACCCAAGAGAGATCAATGCAGTCAAGGAAGTAACAGTTAATGGTAAGTATCACTAATTATACTTTTTGCATTCATGCAGACATAATGGTTTTAATACATCTTCAAAGGCATTTGTTACTGTTGACTCAGTAAACCAAAGCCTGATTTGATTTCCACTTTTTAGACTCCTTCAAAATAGTATTCAATGGTCTTTCCATGCTGGCCTTCTTGAAATGTGATGGGCATGATATGTTGGGTTTGTTGTATGCATTGTTGGTCCCCTTTCCCCAACTTGGTTTGAAGGTACTTCTAGTCTTTTGATCTTTCTTTTATTTGGTTTTGTTAGATAAATTTATTACCTAAGCATTTCAATGGTATAGGTCATATCAGGATTCATTCAAAGTTGATGACTCTTTGACAGCTGCTCCTGGAGGCAGATGCCCCAGTGAATGGCAAGGTTTTCCACACATTAGTATTTGTACCTATTCAGGACACAGTGTGAATGCTGGGAACAAGCACTTAAGTGGAAGGTAGTGTACTCTTTCTGTGTGAGCATCATTTCAGTTTCTGCGGCCACCAGCTGTGGAGGGATCTGCAAGCAGGTTATGTCTCCCATGACACTCATGCTGTGGGAGCTGGAAAGCAGCCAGAACAGGCTGAGGGGTTCCCAGGAGTCATGAAAGATAATAAGCATGCTTAAACAAAAGAAAAGTCCTCTCAGATATTAGTCCAGCCAGAGAATTTGTCTACTGGGGTAGCAACAGCCCTATTTAGCAAGGTATAAACTTCCCTTTTTCCTAAACATCCCAGGCAGTATGGAATTTGCAGCTTAAACAGCTGAGAGGAGAGGCACACAGCTGAAGTATTTGAGGAACTGCATTGCATAGACAAGTAGGGTCATAACTTATTAAAACATTTGCAAAACACATTCCAGTGAGACCAAGTGAAACAGTTAGAGCATCTTCCCATGTAAGAAAGACACTGGGGAACAGAATGGGTAATCATGGAAATCAGATGCCCAGCCACATTCCTCAGATGGCTAAACTCACTTTTGATGATTCTGAACTCCCTCTCATTGGCTTGTAGGGCAAATTTAATTGGTATTACAGTGTGATGCTGGAGCTTACGTAAGAATTCTTTCATTCCTCTGTCCCACTGTGTTTCTAAACTGTACATGATCATATGCTGCCTCGCAAGCTTATGTTTGGGTCAGAAAAATAGTAGTGTGCAACAAACTCTTCCTGAAAATCTTCTCTATAAATAGTACACAGGTAGAAAAGATGAACTCATCCTCCAGTTCAATGGCAGTTTGAAAACCAGTCTGGATGTCCCAGTGGAATGATGCAATATTGGCAAAGGTGAGCAGGAACAGAGCCAGGGATTTCAGGTTCATGCAAAGGCCCCCTGGGCTACTTCTTTGTGCCCCGTCTAACATGCAGTTACTGCAGCTGTGTGGTTATGACATTTTCCTTTTCCATCCCTTTTAGCTATTGCATTTTGAGGGGCCAGAGCAATGGATGGTATATCGTCTGAAGAAGAGGAAAGCTAGGTTAAAAGCTCCTGCCCATCACTTCCTAGGAAAACTGTGCAGCTACATGCAGTGAAGGTGCTTGCCCTGCACCTTTAATGTCAAGTTTAACACAGAAACATGTCCTGTTGATAAACATGAAAATGAGAAGTTGCCTCTGCAATGTACAAAAGGCAAAACAGATACGTACGTTTCTCAAAGGTCTTTGGTGAGCTGGAACCACACAATCTCTTCAGAAAGCTGCAGGCACTGTTCTGAGGGCAATAAGCACATTAGAGAGGTTTTGTTTTATTGTCTTGTGTAACAAAGTTGTTCTAAATATTAAATAATAATCACCATCGTACGCAGGTTATGTCTGTATTCTCCACTATTAATCATTTAATAATGTACAGAAAACCAACTGCCGTGCTAACTGGAGAATACAAGTACGTCATCATTTGAAAGCTTCTTTAAATAATGCTCTCACACCATAATGAGTAAAACCTGCAGATAAATCCATTAATACTGTAAGTGAAACTGAACAATAAAGTGGAGATCCTAGTTATCATTGGCCAGTAGCTTAATAAGATATGCATATTTAGGATTAGTTATTCTTAACTCAGCATCCACTTCTGCAAGACTGAGTGCTGATAAACATCACATGCTGTTGTATTAAGTGTAAAAAATTCATTGCTTTTCTGGCTCTGAGGCTAAATGCTATTAGCCCAAATGAGATATCAAGGTGATGTGATAAAAAGCCCTGTTGAATATTTATACAGAATTAAATTAGATAAGTACGTGCCGCTTGCTTACAAAGGACATAAGGGAAAATATGACTAATACACAAGAGCAAAGACTGGTTTACTTGTCAGTTCATGATCATGATACAGATGGAATTTCCTTTTATTAAAACAGCATGACAAAGAGTTCATGAATATTTTCGTCAGTAGCTAATGTTTCCATTCCTGAAGGATAGCTCTAAGCCCACAAACAAGAAAGGCTGCTATACTAATGATTCAAGGGAATGACATCACAAAATGTAAACTGTCTGCAAGAAACTTTAAGCTTTCATGGTTTTATCACACATTATAGACAAGTGCATCACAGCTGTGAAATGCATCATAGCACAGACATGATCCATATTTATAAAAATCTTTGAATAATACAGCATTTTGTTATATTAGAAATCTGTGCTGTAGCAGTGCAGGGCTGAGCCCTGCTAGGAGCAACGAAAGTTTGTAGGTGGAGGGCAGTATCATGTTTCCTTTTTATTGTAATTCCCAGGTGAAATGTAGAGCTTTTACATTGCTACAAGTGTGAGGTTTTATTTTCAGAGAATGGCATAATGAATTCATATGCATTAGCTGTCTGACAGTTAAGTTTGTTCTTAATGTAACAAATTACAGATTAGTAAATAACAGGTAGGTGCAACAATGGCACATTTTTAATAGGGCTGTGTTGTAGAAATTATTAGCATCGTTTAATAGCTTAAAAACCAAAATCCTCTTCTAAAATAACAATAGTCCCCATAAGTGACTACAAATTAGTGAAATACAATCTGACTTTGAGACATTGTGTAAGTAATCTATGCGCTGAGCTGATTTGAAATAAAATATTAAGTATTTAGAGCTATATTGCCTTCTGCCAAAATGAAACCTGTGCATAATTTTGGTCATTCTTGTGTACCTTTCACAGCATTTTTATCCCTTGTTCTTGAAACAGGGAGGGGATAGGCAAACAAAATTTGAAAGACTATCACCCAAATATGAATAATAATAAAAGCAATGCTGCGGCAGGTTTGCAGAAACTAACACATAGTAGTTCTAATAGTAAATGAAGGAGGATGGTGAGGCTAAAGTTGGAACAATATGTTTAGAAGTGGATACTTAGCAGAATAAATTAGAGATGTCATAGGTGGTGGGAGTATTTTCTGAAATGTATTATAAGAAAAGACTTGCAGCCATAAAAATGTGATAATTACAGAATAATCAAGTTTCTATAAAGGGTAAAAAGTACACAACCATCTGGAAATATTTTTATTTTCAGTTGAGTGCTGTGCCACCTTTTCCACAGAAGGAATACAGAAATTAGGGAAGTTCTTCTTATAGCTGTTGAACAAACCCAAACAGGCAGACACATAGTTTTTTCCAAGCACATGTGAGTTCTAATGGCAAGAAGCAATGGTCTGAAAAATGAGATAGTTAAGGGATCACAGACATTTACTTCTAAGTCTTTAAGAGTATTTTACTACATTCTATTGTTTATATTATTTCTAACATTTCTGCTTAAGAGACAGCTGGCCTATGTCTGTAGACCATGTAATAAATTCTTCTGTTTAATGTGCAGTGTGGTCCAAGAAGCAGCCAGGATGTATCTATATGGGATAATGAACAATGCTTTTCAATGCCTGAAGGCATCCTGTGGAAAGTAAGGAGTCTTGGGGCTCCATGCCTTCCTGATGCTCTATGCTTAGGATATATGAGCGGGCAGACCCTGTGCTGCATTACAGAGTGAATCCATGGCACCAGGTATGTACACACAGTGCAGTGTGTTGCTGCATGAGCAGTCATACCCCTGATGTCCACTGACATTGTGCTTATTTGTCTGGGATTCGCAAACGCCCAGTGTCCTACACTGCTGTATGTCAGGAAACATCAGCTGGTGATCACTACAAGAAATATTGTATCTCTGGAAGTCATGAATCTTGTAGCATTTTGCCCTCAAGAGCTGATATATAAAGTGCCATTGAGGGAATGTTTGTCTTCAGAGCAGTTTATTCTACCTTTCTGTAGAATTCGAGGGCAGTTATGCCTCATATTATGCAAATAATCAAGGCTACAGGGTGAAAAAAGGCTCCAGTTTATTGGAAGGAAAACAAGAAGTGGGAAGGAGTAATGAGATGTTTGTTGTATAAAGAAGATATGTAAAAGGGAAGATACACACATAAAGCAGCAAATGGAGTGCAGTGGTATGGTAGGAACTTCTCTGTCAACACAGAACTCGGGAAATTTAATGTTATGGAAAGATACCACAAAGGCAGGGGCAATATGTCTGTCCTTCCAATACACCTTGCAATAGAGGAAGTTTGGGCTTGTTTAGGGGATAACCAGGCAAAAATGTACTGAGAAGCTGCCTAGGTTCCAAGGGAAGCAGTTGATTTTCAAATAAAATGCCCTAAAAGTTCTGGAGTACACCATCCCATTTTACAGCTAAACATAATTCTGGCAAAAGGCCTATTAGGCCAAGGAAGGAGCTTTTCGATGAATAAAAATGCAAAAGGGGAGCATGTAAAAGGGGGAAATGGTGACAGGCTGCAGAGGCGTAGTATAAAAGCATTGCTTGGACATGTAGATGTGAAATTGGGAAGGGCCAAAGCCCAGCTTTGGAGCAGAGTAGTAAGGGGCATAAAGGAAGTATTATACAAGTTTGTTCACAGAGAAGCTCAGTGAAAATGTAGGCTCTGGGTGAGTGGTGGGAGACGAGGGAGGGGTGGTACAGAGAAAATGAAGTACTCAACACCTTTCTCTCCTCTCCAATCTTCACAAGTGTTGTGGTTTAAGCCAAGCCGTAATCAGCCATGCAGTCTCTCACTTGCTCCCTCCGTTTCCTCCCTCAGCTCCCAGAGGGATGGGGAGGAGAATCGAAAGAATGCAACTCCCACTGGTTGAGTAACTAAGGTATAACACAAACCACTGCTGCTGCCACCAATAATAAAAATGACAAGGGAAATAACAAGGGGAGAGAATACAACCACTCACCACACCGACACCCAGCCCGACCCCAAAGTGATCTAACCCTGCCTGGTAACTCCCAGTTACATCTTGGGCATGACGTGCTGTGGTATGGAATACCTCTTTGGTTAGTTTGGGTCAGGTGTCGTGTCTCTGCTTCCTCCCGGCCTCCCCTCCTCCCTGGCAGAGCATGAGGCTCAGAAAGTCCTTGGTCAGTCTAAACATTCTAAGCAGTAGCTAAAAACATCGGTGTTATCAGCGCTGTTCCCAGGCCAAAAGTCAAAAACACAGCACTGCACCAGCTACTAAGGAGAAAAATGACTGCTACTGCTGAACCCAGGACAACAGGAAAAACAAGCCTATCTACCTCGGTTTGTGAAGAATGGAGAGAGCCATCACTGAGAGCAGTAGATGACCATATGGAAGGTGAATGGAAAGGCAAATGGAAGATCAGGGAAGCTTTAAACTGCCTTACCCCAGAAACATCATGGAACATGTGTCTTTCATGACGAGGCAGAGCATACCTTCAGCAAATTTGTGGATGACACTGAATTAGGATGGATCTTGAGGTAACTGAGGCTTGGGCTAAAACAAAACTCGCAAATTTCATTAGGGCAATGTGCAGAGCTCTGCTTCCCCAGAGGTAAAACTCTATGCATCAACATGGTCTACGGGCTGATCACCTGAATACCAGCTCTCATAAAAAAGGACCAGGTGTTGTGGCAGAAACCAGGCTGTGAATATGAATCAACAGTGGTCTCTCATCACTAGTGAGACAAGATCCATGCTGGGCTATCTTGGATGAAGAATGGCTATGAGAAAGGCTTTATTCTGTCTGCTTGGCACTGCTCAGGCTGCTGCACTGTGTCCTCTTCTGGGTTCCCTGGTTCAAGAAGGCTGTTGGACTGAAAGAAGGCCTAGCAATTGCTACCAAGGTCATCAGAGGTACCTGGCTTGTGGGGAGACGATAAGGGTGCTTAGGACTATGGCAAGGAAGAGTTGTTAATGGCAGCATACAACTACTGGAGAGCAGGCTACAGGGGACTTCGTGGCAGCCTCAGATTACTTGAAGGGGAGTTATAAGCACAGTAATGCCAGGCTTTCTTGGTAGTGAAAGATGGCAAAGCACAGGGCAAACCACAGACTGGGAAGTTTGGAGTGGTCTTTCTTGTCTAGAAAGGTGATGCAGTGCTGGAAGGGTTGCCAAAAGAACTGGGATTGATGCCCTTGGAGACTTTTAGAACTCTGCTGGACAAAGCCATGGCTGACCTGCTGTGATGCTGGAGGTGCTCGTAGCACTCAATCAGGCGGCTGGACTGGATGGCTTCCAACCAGCACTTCTATGATCCTATGAATTTGATAAGGATTTACACATTTTATAACTATGGTAGCTATAGTTTTCACAGTTAAAACTAAAGGGAAAAGTAAAGCAAAAGAAGACTATAATCCTGATTTAGAACATGCCATCTGTCAGTAATAGGGAAGTTAGTTGGTTCTCATAGTATTATAGATGCATTTGCTTCCTCAGACATGTTACGTATCAGACACATGTTTTTAAATGTGGGAGGGAAACTGCTGGCCCTCACAGACCTCTGCTTACTGACTGAGTAGCAGCGCCTATGTCAGCTTCTACCATGGTCATGACACTTTAGCAGAACTTTTGACCTCTTTGATGGAGCTAGGTAACTTTCAAGCTATATTGCAACCACATACAAGACACATCTATGGTTTTATTAAAGACATGGATTAATAGTACTAAGATCTTGGGAAAGGAAACACTCATTTAATACATGAAAATAACTTAACAGCCATCAAGAGAAGTAACATGAATGAGCAGAATGATAATCTCTAAGTACTTCTGGCTGGGTTGCTAGACACCAGTTGAAATCTGTTTTCTCTGTCTCAGTCTGGAGATATTTGATTACTAAAGCCTTGTTAGTGAGCAACAAGGCCCCAAACCAGAACATAAAAGAATAAAGTAGAATTGCATTAATGCAATTAGTGTGCGTTAATACATCATATATTCATATCTTGTTCAAAATCAAATAACTGTAGTGGATTTAATTACATACACTTAATGAGCACTTGAGGGCTAAAGCCTTATTTTTTTTTTATATATGCATGAGAAAGATGCTGCCTTTTGCTCTCTTGAGCAATAAGAATGATCATTGCAGTTTGGTCTGCTTTGTAAACCCTGGGCACATGCACTGGAAGTACACTTTATTTATGGAATCTATGTTGTTGAAATGTCTACTGAAAAAAAGCAGAAACTAACTTTAAATGTTTTTTCTGCACTTCCTAGCCTAAACACACAGACTGTTGTCTTCATTGAGCGACAACATCTGTTACCCTGGATAAACAGATGTGTGAAGTATACTAGACATCGGGAAACATCAGAAAGGTGAAGATGTGAGTCTTCAGCAACTCTAGAGGCAGCAAGGAAATTGGAAGAGATGACAAATGCAATATGTGTTTGTGAACAGGGTGTGTATGAGGAAAATAAATAATATATGAATTGTTTAATTTGGAATGATAAAGAAAAGCTCTAGGAAGAAAAGTACAATATTGTGTGCTCCTGTTATACTTCTGTTTTCTTTAACCACATTCCCTACTTATAACAGAGTTGACGACTTAAGGTTTTCCCAGGAATCCTTTCATAGTTCTGGGTGCTGATTTATACTGGATCTCATGGGTTTGCTATAAAGGGGATGCTGGATTAGTTGAACAGAAACTGGGTATAATTCTCCGCTATGGCCATGTTATAACAACTCATGAGATGAAAGTCTGACTCCAGGAGATCAAATAAGAGATTTTTGTTTGAAATCAGGACTGTGCCCTGTTCTTGTTTTTGGTTTGTTTTTTTTTTTTCCCCACACAACTTGATCAGAGTAGAGGAAAGAAGAAAAAAGTGCCGTCATGTTGGCTGGTTTGTATTCGCATTAGAACTGAGAACTCCCAGCCTTGTAATCTTGTGATAATTGTCTTTAAAGCCTTAAACCATGGAATGTAATGATATATGCTACTTGAAGAAGTAGCTTGACTTAAGTGTTCTAATTTCAAAAGAGAAATAGATTGAAAGTTAATTATTTTTAAAAAATATTTATGCTTTTAAGACTATGATGTGATGCTTTAGGATCTGACTGGAATGCTTGCAATAACCAGTCTTGGATCTCCCCAGGTTTCTCAAATTCTTATGGGCTTCAAAACAGCCATCTTGATGTTGCAGAAGGTGGCTAGAGGTCTTTGTCTTTCCATCCAAATCTAGCATAAAACAAAAGCAGATCTGAGAAACAGCAATTAAATAGGAAAGTATAGTTCAGACAACGCACTCGAAATTCTAACAAGCTTTACTCCATTCTCTCTTTTTCCTGAACCGCAAGAGATCTAGTGGCTGATAAATTACTGGTCAGTGCTTAAACCTTCACTCCAATTCAGCCAGCTCAATTTCTGTGTCACTGCATAGCCACAGGCTTGCTATGCTTCTCGTTGGTTGAGATCAGTTTTCCATTTAAGTGTACCAAACCCCATATTTCTCAGAGCATTGTTAAAATCATGATTACAGATTCCTGGTCTAACCCGCAGCCCTACTGCAGCCACATTAACTCATGATTTTGCTGCGCTTTTGCCCTGGTGACTTAAATGAAATATTTTACTGATTTTCAGACACTTACCGTGGTGGCCAGGTATATAGGAGGGCCTGGGACCAGGGAGAGAAGTTTAGGGGTAAAATTTATGGTATCAAGCAAAGCTTTGGATTAGAAGATGAAAGCAAACCTGGGAAATGGAGGAGTGAAAAATCTGAGAGGTGGATGAGACCACACTTCCTTGAGGAAGGCTCTGAGTTGAGAGAGATGGGTTGCGTGCAGCAGCAGCAAGTATGACCTGAAGCCAGCACGACACCCGGCAAGATGTGCTGCCTGTGTTGCTCCCCATGACAAGGCTGAGGTACCTCATGTGAGGTTGGGTGAGGTACCAGCTGGGATGGGCAGAGCATCCTGTTGCTCTGCTGCATCACAGCCACACACACTCCTGCACCAGCCAAAGCTATGATATCCATTTCCAACCACAGCTAATCCCAGAATCATAGAAGGGTTAGGGTTGGATGGGACCTTAAAGATCATCCAGTTCCAATCCCTCTGCCATGGGCAGAGACACCTTCCACTAGACCAGGCTGCTCAAAGCCCCATTCAACCTGACCTTGGACACTGCCAAGGATGGGGCAGCCACAGCTTCTCTGGGCACCCTGTGCCAGTGCCTCACCACCATCACAGTAAAGAATTTTTTCCTGATATCTAATCTAATACAGTTAAGCCCATATTGCTTATTTTTGTGTCATAGCTGAAGCCAAGGGGCCAGTTTTGTGCCTGGCAATGTTTCTTCCTCTTTCAGAGGATCTTACACGGTACGTGGGATATCTGAAATTTGGTTTTAGAATGCCAGGTTACTTTCCTCTTTCACAGTAGGAGAAAGCTAGTCTCAGCTATCCACTTGCTGTGTCTGAAACACTAGTCATGACTGTCAAATGAGGGTAATGGCTTTGCCATGCTGTTACCAGGCAGGTGGGTGTCTCCTTAGTGCCTAGTCATATGATGTTGTGATGGCATGTGGGTTGGAGCAGCCTGTCTGAAAAGGCTGCCATAGATCTATATAGAGGGAATGATTATTCACTGTTTTTCCTAACACAAAAAGAGGGGCAACCAAGTGGAATTATTAGGTAGCAAGTGTAAAATAAAAAATAGTATGTTTTTCTACAGAAAGCATAATAAAATTGTGTTGCCTATTGTAATAAGTTGCATCTATACA
Organism: Psittacus erithacus; assembly: GCA_009867235.2. Classification (NCBI taxonomy): domain Eukaryota; kingdom Metazoa; phylum Chordata; class Aves; order Psittaciformes; family Psittacidae; genus Psittacus; species Psittacus erithacus. The sequence goes on along the minus strand of WYDI02018016.1, from coordinate 6,473 downwards.
TGAAGGTACCAATGTAACTGCTGGCTCAGGAAGTCTCTAAACCTTGGGGTGTTGGAAACCAGGTACAAACACTGTTCACACTTACTTAAACTCCTTCCCTTCACTTTTGTTACTGGCCATCATGAGAATTAGTTGAGGCAGAGTGCCTGATCTAAGGACCTTTGGACCATACGGCAATTCCCACTTTATTAGCTTGTGCAGATGGATGTTTGCAGGAGTTTAATTATTTGGCACACAATAGTTCAAGAGTTATTATTGGTACTCCATTTTTTTTTCACAAGTGTTCCACCAGCTAAGTGCCTGTGGCCCTGAATAAAATAAGTTCCAATCAACCAACCACCTCCCACTCCTTCCAAACCTGTCCTGTTGCAACAGTATATGAAATAGATTCCTCATTGTGTTGCTGTGACACTATGGGCACAAAAGCAACCGCTCATCTGACAGTACAGGATCCAACAGTGTTTTCAAATTGTGAAAGCATCTGTGATCGATAGAGGTGAAAACTGGGTACCTAAAGTATGCCATTCTTTTCAGGTACCTAATCAGGTACTACTCTTTACCTGGAAACAATTCAGTGCCAAGCATTTTAAAGAGGAAACTTTTTTCTCCCTTTACTATCCTTTAAAAGGATATTGTTTAAACAGTAAATTAATATAAAGTGTTTTTTTTCTCTGATCTATTCCTTTAATAACATTTTTCAGGTGTCTCAGTGTGAAAATTATTGCATCCATATGCTCATCAAATGTCTTGCTTTTACTTCAGAGTCAGTCCTAGGGCAGCAAAAGCAATGGTGCATCAGTGACGTATTCAGAACTTTAGAGAAATGTGAATTTGAGTCTGTAAAGCTCCAGGCAGCAGTGAAATGGGCTGAGTTGATGTCTAGTCAGTGAAACTAGCATAAACCAAAGGTTCTCAGATCATCAGTGAGAAAGCCTTAAGGTTCCCATTGCGAATGACCATTTTTCCTAAATCTTCAAAGAGAGAGCATAGATATTAACTTCCAGGTTTAAAAAAACCAAAACAACCCCCTCAAAAAAGCCTCAAAGATTTTGGGCTCACATTATTGAAGACTAATGCTATATTGAAAGAACGAGCATTATATTAAGTAGAGTTTTGTCTTGAGGCAGGACTCTGAGTTCTAGAAAAGCTTTGCAATCTTGTTCATCTCAGCCATACTGATCCTTCAGCACACAGCGATGACTTCTGAGGTATGGTAAACTGAGTGATAAAGTTGTTGGATCATAAATGCTGGGTATACCTTTTCACCAGTTAGAAGTGCTGGAATTGTTCTTTGCACACAGAACACACGAAGCCCTTTATTTTTCCCTTGTGGCTTTTTTTTTTTTTTTTTGGGGGGGTGTTTTTTTTTTGTTTGTTTGTTTTTTAATTTTTGTTCTGATGTCTGTGAGTATTTTTGTTTGCATCTAGCTCTCGTGGGCACATTTTTAGCCCTTTGGCAGCTGCAGACTCTTACCCCAGGGAGGACTTCCCAGTACTGAAGGAACTATGGGAGGGAACTCAGGCAGATATAGCAGCATGAAGGCAAGGCCAGCAACTCCACTTGGATTTCCTCCTGCAAACACTGGTAGCATCTTAGTGTCCAAAAAGCTGTTGCAATTTGGTTGTGTTGAGAGGAATAGGACTTGATTTTCACCTGCTTACCTTAGGAATGTAAAAAGAGCTAAGATCCAATGTGGCAAAACGCTGAAGTATGTGGCAGGGGACAAAGTAGCCTATGGTGGCCCTACCAATCACATGGTGAAAACAAGAACTGCTCGTTCAGCTAAGGGCCAATCTTCATGCTGCCTCAGCCAATCTGGACCATATGCACTGTTTCTCCCCACTTAATATCAAATGCAGCAGCCATTTGCTCTACTGGCTCATTACTAGGAGGTATGATGGGCTCCCTTGTGGAGTTCTACTGGGGGTTGCTCTGCACAACCCCTGCATCTGTGCACCCCAGCCAAAAAACTGGGGGCTCAGGGCCAAATGCAAAGCCAGCAAGCGCTGATTGGTTTTGCTCTAGTGAAAGTGGGCAGCTGCCCAGCAAATCATTCAGACTTGTTCTTGGAGGCAGTGGGATGGGGAGGGGAGCTCTGCAAAGACTGGGACCAGGCAAAGGTTTGTACCCAACAGCCCAGCATTAATGAACTCAAAGCTCAGGCTGACAGGATGGTGGGAGTCAAACTGGGAATGAGTTATGGATGAGGATTAGTGGGTAATTTTGGAGTTAACCTTAATGACAGGTGAAGATAACTGAGCTGCATGGGGAAGCGTGAGTGGGTGGGTATAGTCTGACCAGCAGTTCTTGCGAATGCTACTGATACAGGACTCAGACCACAGTGAGATTTTTTTTTGACATTTTCATGTGGCACAGGTTATTTCACTCAGTGTGATGAATTTGTTGCATTTGAATGGAATTTATCCTCACCTTGACTAAAATCTTCATGCCTTGTTTTTCAATTGCATCTGAGCAGGACAGGAACAAACAGGCTGTAACAGGGTAGAGGAGACTGGTCTCCACTGAAACTGCAGAGAGAGGTCCCTGCTTGCACAAGACTAATATTGATTTTAATATATCACTAGTCTCTTTAAATAGTTGTGTAAGACTGTAAGACACAGTCAAGTATTCTTTTGTCTTAGTTATTTAAGTTACAAAGTATACATAATTTGTGGCTTCTGACAGCCATGCTTGCAACTACTGAAACACCAGCAACCCTGTCAAGATGTGGGTCTGCGTGAGTGACTTTCTGATTTCTCTGCAGATTCCACTAAAATTACTTTTGGACCACAAAGGACTTATGAGAGAAAGGCATTTGAACAGGCTTTCCTGTTTTTTTCCCTGTCCATGTATTTCTATCTATATTGTGGACCAGTTTATGCAGATAAAATAAAGAAATCAATATGTGCCAGAGACTATAAAAATATAAAGTACTTAGTGGAATCTGTAAGAATGCTCAAATTCTTATACTGTGTTCCCAGTATTATAAACCTAAACTTTATGGTAACTGAAAAAAAGCCAAGCTTAGAACAATTCTGCTTTTTAAGTTGCCTCCACCGTTTAACACAGAGCAAACCACTCCCTCTGAATGAACCCAACTTTTTAGAACAACACAAATGAAAGTAAGTTTAATTGTTCAAGATCTGAAATACAGCCTATACTGCTCCTTGAATAAGTGTTTAACATCCTTCCTTAGCTGGTTGCCTGTTTACTTGCTGTGATACGGCGTTTTCTGTGAGACTGTTCAAGCTTTTCCGTAAGTGCAGTGCAGATCTAATGCTTAAGCCTCAAGATTTATGGATGTACTGGCAAAACAGCAAGTAGACAACCCCTAATTATTACCTTCTGGGCACTGCAGATGGTGTTTCAGAAGCTTGTGGTTTTTTTGCTCACCTTTAAATAGTGATTTAAGACTTCTTTATGTTTATACAAAGGCTAGAATTAAATCTCTATTAGTTCTGATTGAAATGTTTTCCACTGTAGTAGTAGCAGACAGATCAGGTTAAAATTCAGCTATGTATTCTTAATTGAATCAAAATCACTTTGCTAGTTTCACTAGATATTTTTTTTGGTGGTGTTGAAAACATCCTCCTCCTAACCACCTGAAACTGTTCTTCTAGGGGAATTCAAATTTTACTGACAAATATTTATCGAGCACCTGCCCTATGAAGACAGGCTGAGAGTGAAGGTTGTTCAGCCTGAAGAAGACTCTGAGGAGACCTTAGAGTGGCCTTCCAGTTCCTAAAGGAAGACTGCAGGAAATCTGGAGAGGGACTTTTTACAAAGGCATGTAGAGGTAGGACAAAGGGGAATGGATTTAAACTGAAAGAGGGTAGATTTAGATCAGATATTGGAAAGAAATTCTTCACTGTGAGGGTGGTGAGGTGCTGGCACAGGCTGCTCAGAGAAGCTGTGGCTGTCCCATCTCTGAGAGTGTTCAAGGCCAGGCTGAATGGAGCTTTGAGCAATCTGGTCTAGTGGAAACTGTCCCTGCCTTCGGAGGGGGGATGGAATTAAGCGATCTTTAAGGTCTCTTCCAACCCAAACCATTCTGTGATTCTATGGCTCTATGAAAACTAATTAAAATACCAGAGTCATCATTTCATCAAGAAATTTTTTACTGAGAGTAGTCAGTGGTAATGAGGTTTAAGGTCAGTCATGAAATCCTTTACACTGCATTTGGTTCCTGGAAGATGTGGGCTCATCCTGAATGATACCTTTCCAGCTGGTTTGTGGCTGCAGCCATGGAATAAAAAGGAAAAAGCAATCCATCTGAATAATGCTCCCCATGTACTCACATTAATTAACTAATTCTTTTGTGAATACGATACTTTTTTCAATTTACAGCAAATAAAGGAGGGAAAAGAAGTTTCAGAAAATCATTTTCTGACAGAGCCTTTGGCTTTTGTGTCACTCTGCTGCCCATATAAGCAGAAAGTAAACCAGCAATAATCTGACAGCTACTGATCCAAGTAATAAATCAATAGGATATGCATACATAGGTCCAAGTAGACCCCATGCATCCCAGCAAAACTGGTTTTATGTGTTTGTCAAAAAAAAAAAAAGAAAGATTTTATTTCATATTAGCTGGTTATGTTATTTGGTTCTCTCTGCAGCATTTAGCTGATATCTGTATGTTGCTGACAAAACATACTGAATTTATGCTGCTGGATGATGCTGGTGACATCATCACAATGAGTCATTAAAATAATTAAAGTGAGTCAATGAAATGAGTCATCAAGTGAAAGAAGGTTACACCTGCAACCAGCTGCTGTCCTTGTGTTGTGCAATTGAATTTTGGTGGTGGGCTCAGAACTTCTTGCTGTCATGCTGAGGTGCTTCTTAACAGCTCATACTGCAGCCTGAGTTGTAATATTTAGTACTGCTGAATGAGTCTTTGTAATTGAATGAACTTGTTAGTCACAGAATATAGAATCTGCCACACAGAAAGGAAACATTGTTTTTTGAAAAGAAGTGTTCTTTTGGAAAAGTTTTCAGAAGTATATCCTTGGGCAGAAATTATAATGACATCAAAGTCAGCCTTCAACACTACTGTGGAGATACAGACTGCTTTCCAGATTTGAGCTTATTTACACCTTTATTTTTTCCCTGCTAAATTTTTCATTTATGTAAATTAAAATGGTTTGATTTTTTTAAATTATATTTGATAATTATATATTTTGATATATGTATCTATATAATTGGGGCACTCAAGCTTTTGTAAGAGAGGGAGTATGCATTATAGGTATCCCTATAATGCCTGCCACACCTGTTTCTCCTTGTTACAGTTGGTGCCTTTATGATGTAAAAAAAAGAAATACAAGTAGTAACATTATTTACTATGTATTTGATATTATTTGCCAAATACTGAAAGTCAGAAATTGTTTCAGAACTTCTACTGATTGAAGATACTTCACCCATTTTAAGGAAAAATTTGGTGTGTGTTTTATTGGGTTTTTTTCAGACTGCAAAATGCAACAGTTAAAGCCTGAAGTTCGCAAACTTGGGTACTTAAACTGACTTCAGTTCCCTTTCTCTTTCCAGATTTGTTGAACATTTTGCTTGATTTCAGGTACCTAAACATAACTTTTGTTGTACATCTTTACAAAACCATCCATGAAGACTTTGGCCTTTTGGTATTTGTATCAGGTTTTGGACATTTTAGACTACAAGAGAAAATATAGCTTCTTTTGAACACTTTTTAATGATGCTGGCAGTTTCTTTCCAACATTCCCCATTTTGTACTCTGTGATATAAACAAACTTGTAAGAAAACACATTTACAGTTCTTGGCTGATCAAGAATATTTTCCAGAGAGCACCAACAGATCCATGATTTTATAGCAGATTAATAGCTCAGTATAAATACACCAAGGCAGAAGATTTAAAAATAATAATCTCATTAAAAATGTAATGATTTCTTTGGTACATTATCAGTCTTTGTTCTGTTTTTTTACCGTATAAATTTTTCCTCTTTCATTTCTGGACTAATGGCTCAGGTTAACAGGGCAAATAAGCAACATGCTGAACAGGCCAGCTGTACCAGATACCCGTAGAGATAGTATCAAAGGTCCAGAAGACATCAGTGGCTTAGCTACTTAAAAATAGGTGCTGTAACACACAGCATTTTTGCATGCTTGTGCCAGTACTGGGCTGAGGACTCAGCTGCAGGTGAGGGATGTGAGTCTTAGGGGGCTGCTGGAGAAAAGGCTGCTGCTCCGGCTTCACAGGTGCATGTCAATACATGTGAAGCAAGCAGAAACCTCAGAAGAAAAAGAGGTTATAAACTGTGTTTTTAAAGACATAAAATCATGGTGATGCTTGTTGAGCATGCTGTTATGGTGCTGATCTGCAGCCATTGAAGAGCAAGACGTGCAAGAGCTGTGTTACAGAGGGGCCTTGACATGCTTGTGAGGTGGGCTGATGCCAACCTTATGAAGTTTAACCATGCCAAGTGCAAGGTCCTACACCTGG